>BQNB010006115.1:52659-98949 GCA_026074375.1 Tanacetum coccineum | reverse complement strand
CTATTGGTCTTAACTCGATGATTATAAGTTTGGCTCGCTTTAATAACATATAAATGTTTCAAATTTAAACAAACAAACAAATGAAGCAAAAAAACATATAAAGAGCTGCAAACACCAATATGCCACCATATACAAGAACAATTTCCTTTAGTGAATTGCATGACAACAGTAAGATACTATTTAATCTACTGTCCCAAAAACCACCTTCATCGACACAAACCCTTTGGTGAATATAATAGAATAAGAAAGACTGATGTAATACCTAGAGCTTGATCTCAACACCTTGCAATATGCACCATCATCTTTGTTAATGAATGATAGAATCTGACTGATCAAGCAAAAGTAGAGTTTCCATGTACGACCTCACGGAGAATGTACCTTGGTTTCCATTAATCCCAACACCACTAATAATCCCAGACAAGGGTTCATAAACTTCAATTCTATACTCATGATTATTTTCATCATCCAGTTGCATTACAACTTCACCGTTGTTTCTAAACCCTAATACCCTACTCAAAAAATGACCCCACAACCTTAACAATATATATCTTACTAAACGTTTTACTAGCATCATCTTTCCTCGTCCACACACCACAAACCCTCATGTCACCCTCTTTATAATACTCAAGTAAACCAAGCGACTCCATTCACCTTCGCCACATCTAGAACACTAGTACGTGTACTAACTCCCGAAGACAACTTCATACAACTTCTCCACTCCTTCAAATCAAACAAAATAATAGAATTAGACCTTACTTGATTCACAAAAATTTAAAAACAGAAAGCACTCAAATTAGATAACCCCGTTTACTAAAAACCTGAAGCCACGTCAAAACGCAAAAATTTAAAAGGCGCACCCATATACACAGTTTTCCAAACACGTGTGCTTAACGTAAAAACATCAACCTCCCACCTACTAGGCATTTTAGAAACATTAATTTTAACAAGCTTAGGGTCACTAGTATCAGGACAAACCCCAAAACCAACAATTGGACGCTTATACCCTGCTTTAGGGATAACAACAATACCAACAGATTTCCTAACCGTAGGATTCCATATAACAGCCATCCTAGTTTTTGAATCTACATCTCCATAGAAACCATAAAAACATAACAACCCGTCAACGGAACTGAGTTGTTATGTTTTTCTCAATAAGCAACGCGACCCCGGTGCGGTTAAAGAAAACTTTTAGTTGGGTGAGGTATTGTATCAGTACTGGAAGTATAGGTTTGGGATAGTATCCAACAGTCGTATATATTACAAAGTAGAAGATGGGGGGTGGGTTGTGGCGATTGAAAGTGGTAGTTTTTTTATGAATTTCGGGTTGTAGATGAAATACTTCCATTGTTTAGAAATCGAACAGAATTGAATTAGTGATTTGACGGGAAGCCTTTTTATGATTTCTGATTGGATATCGAAAGGTATGTGATCAGACATTTTTTTTTATATTTTGGCTTAAGGGTTTTGAATATTAGAGATTTTCGACAAGTAGTGATTAAATTCCGAGCCTAAAGCTTCACCTCCTCTGATCTGTTGTTTGTTCCTAACAAGCTGTAAATCAAAAGTAATCACAAGTGTTAATAACAATGAGAGAGCCAATCACATATAATTGAAGAAACGCATAACCCCAACACCTGCGTTTATTTTACATTTAAAATTAGTGATCAACACAATTAGCGCACATAAACTATTAACACGGATTACTATAATTGCATAAAAACTACCTGGTGTTGATGATTAAAATTTTATAACGGATTTGGCATTGCAGTTTGATCTTGAATCTGACTACTTTAAGAACCAAATAACAAAAACAAAAATTCGGCACCTAAACACACCCATTTCAGCACTAAAACGCACCCATTTCAGGACCCATTTCAGCCCTCCAAGTCTCCAACGCACCCATTTCAACAACACCCAAACACATCTAAATAGCTAAAATAAGCACTAAAAAGCTGGAAAAAAAACTAAATAAACCTACGAACACCCCTAAAATAGCTCAAATAAGCAGTAATAAGCTGAAAAAAAACACTGAAATAGCTTAAAAAGCCTAAAAAGAATACCGACATAAGAGTTTTATGATACCTAATAAGCATCAACATCCAAAATCATAACAAACAGATTACCTATATGCTTAAACAATCTTGCAAACTTGGTGAGTTATAAGAAGTTGACGTTTGAGATGAATAATAATCTTAGGTTAACTAATTAGTATTAGGTATAAACTTTTCTTTTATATATATAAAACAATACAAAGTAGTGCAAGAGTGGCTTAAGTAACTTAGTGAACAAGTTACTTAATGTAGGGGATTAACTTAGTGAGTTTTTTAAGGTACTATGACTAAAAAGACCTTAAAAATAATGTAGGGGATTAACTTAATAAAAACAAAAATCAAGATTACCTTTGTGTGTGATTAAGCCATGTTTTTAATCTTTACAATGTTTGAATAGATTTGCTGATCTGTTACAAATTAGTATGAGTCATTAATCTTAAGTGTATTTTAAAAACCAACGAAACGACACTAAACATATGTATAATGAGTGTCATTAATCTTACGCTAAACACAAAAAGTTCAAAACGACAACGCGTCATATCAGGTGACACACTGTCGAATTGCAACATGAAATTGCCTTTGCTGTATATTGAGGAGGACAACTGATTTCAGTCTATCTTCACGTGCACCGATACGTCCCAGACCGCAAGAAAAATCATATTATGTAAGACATAGGTGGTGCTATTCTATGTTTGATGCGTATTCTGTTAAAGCTCATGTAATTTTCTATAGTTCTCAAATGACATCGAGCATTCGGAATAGTAATTGAAATCTGGTCCAAGAAGAACCACGATCAAATGATAACACATGAAAGTTATATAAGTTCAGCTTAGTTGCTATATCAGTATCAACCGGTGGTGCTCTTTATGAAAGGAATGGTTGAAACTGAGAAATCATAATGGAATGACAAGAGAAATGAAGAAAAGATGGGGGATTAAAATGGGGAAAAAGATAGGATTGACCTGGCCAGAGAAGACCCGTTTGACTCTGTTTTAAACTGGCCATTCTGACCCGGTTTCAAAATGATTATTCATACCCATTCATTCACAAAAATAGTTGTTTTACAGAAAACGCACGAACAATTATTCAGATAACTTGATTAAAAATATTTGCATCAATACATAGCATTAACCGAAGGAAAAGCTACACATCAGCACTAGATGTCAACATAACAAACAAATTAGTATTCCTGTATAATTCTTGAACCCATCAAACATCTAAGACCATCAAAGACATTGCTTCAAGACAGCAAAGAGATGTGATGATTCTCAACGAATGCCATGACTGCCATAGAGAAGTTGAAATGGATACAGCAGAACGTACCACTGTCTTGTGGTCGGGGGAGAAAAGCTCACCGAATCAAGCCAAGAGGAAAGTAGTGGGGAACAAAAGGAATGGCAGGTGAAAGAAAGAGAAGGACTTGAGTGACCTGCATAATCGATAGCCACCAAAGAACAGTAAGATACTATTTAATCTACCGTCCCAAATATAGTTAACCTAAACATTTCATTTATTAGTAATCATCATGTGTACAATATTCTAACTGTGTCATCAAAAAACATATCATATTACGAGTGATACCAACCACTGAACCACCTTCACCAGCATTCCCTTTCAAATACGTTCACATTTATCTTTCTAGTAACATAAACTAATTTGAACAATAAAGACTGATGTAATACTTACAGCTTTATCTCGACACCCCTTGCAATATAGCACCATCATCGTTGTTAATGAATGATTGAATCCGATTGATCAAGCAAAAGTAGTGTTTCCATATACGATTTGACGGAGAAGGTACCACGGTTTCCATTAATCCCAACACCATTAATTTTCCCTGACAAGGGTTCATAAACTTTAATTTCAGACTTTACATAATTATCATCATCCATTTCCATTACAACTTCGCCATTGTTCCTAAATCCTAATACCTTATCGAACACCCACTTACCCTCAACCTTAACCGTATATATCTTAGTAAACGATTTATTAGCACTATCTTTCCTCGTCCATACACCACAAACCGACATCTCACCCTCAAAATAATACTCAAGAAAACCAAGCGACTCATTCACCATCATCACTTCTAGTTCAGGTGCATGTACTAGTCTCTCCGGAAGACATACTTCACCAAACTTCTCACTCTTCAAATCAAACGAAATAATTAAATTAGACCTAACATGATTAACAAAATTAAAACCATGAGCACGGAAATAGATAACCCCGTTTACAAAAACCTGAAACATCGTCAAATCACACGATTTAAAAGGCGCGTCTATATATACAGTTTTCCAAAAGCGTGTACTTAAAGTAAAAACTTCAACCTCCCACATACTAGGTAATTTAGCAACATTAATCTTAACAAGCTTAGGGTCACTAGTATTAGGACAAACCCCAAAACCAACAATAGTACGCTTATACCCCGGTTTAGAGATAACAACAATACCAACAGATTTCCTAATAGCTGGATTCCATATAACAACCATCCTAGTTTTTGAATACACGTTTCCATAAAAACCAAAAAAACCTAACAACCCGTCACCGGAACCGAGTGCGATTGTTTTTCTAAAAAATCTATGTGACTCCGGGGCGGTTAAGGGAAACTTTTGTTGGGGGAAAGTATTGTTATCAATAATGGAAGTATAGGTTTCGACGGTATCTAAATTGTACTTTACAAGTAGATGATGTTGGGGGTTTGTGTGATTGACATGGTATTTTATTATGAATTTTGGGCTATCGATATAACACTTCCATTGTTTCGAAACGGAACGGAATTGAATTAGTGATTTGACAGGAAGTCTTTTCATGATTTCTGATTGGATCTCGAAAGGTATGTGATCTGACATTTTGTTTTTTTGGCTTAAGAGTTTTGAATTTTAGAGATTTTCGAAAAGCAGGGATTAAATTTTGGCCTAAAGCTTCACCTCCTTGGGTACTTTGTTCCTCGATTAGACCTTAACAAGCTGTAAATCAAAAGTAATCACAAGTGTCAGCAACATTGATAGAGCCAAAGCACATATAACTAAAGAAACGCATAACCCCAAAACACTTGCTTTTATTTTACATATAAAGATAGTGAATTAGTGATCAACACAATTAGCGCACATAAATCATTTCAGCACTCAATTATAACTGTTTAAAAACTACCTAATGTTGATCATGATAATTTTCAAACACACCCATTCCATGAATCATTTCAGCACTAAAAGACACCCATTTCAACGCCCAAATAGCTCAAATGAGCACTAAAAAGCTGAAAACAACACTCAAAAACCTATAAACAAACAGGTCAAATCAGCACAAAAAGAAAAGCTTTAAAAAAGACATAAACTACACCTAGAATAGCTAAAATAAGCACTTCTCAAATAAGCTAGAAACAAGACTGAAATAACTATAAAGAATACTACAATAATTTAAAAAGCCTAAAAACAATACCTATCTAACATTCAAAATCATAACAATAAGAACCATCAAAATCGTTTGAAAACAACCTAAAAATTCAGCACAAAATTCAGCAATCAATTCAGCACTCAAATAAGCACCCAAACCCACCACCCATTCAGCACTCAAACACACCCATTTCAGCACTCAAACACACCCATTTCAGCACTAAAACACATCCATTTCAAACACCCAAACACACTTAAATAGGTCAAATAAGCACTTAGATAGGTCAAATAAGCAGTAAGAAGCTGAAATCAGCCCTGAAATAACATAAAAATATAAGCGTTTTATGAAACCCAAAAACCTATAAAAAGCCCTAAAATAGCTCAAATCAGCACCCAAAAAAAACTTTAAAAAACACCTAAAATGGCTCAAATAAGCAGTAAAAAACTGAAAACAATAGCAATATAACATGGGTTTTATGAAACCCACTAAGCATCAACATTCAAAATCATAACAATAACAATAATCAAAATTAGGTCAAAATTACCAAGGTATGAAGGTGAACAGTTTTGGGTTTATTTTAATAAATGGAAAGCCAATAAAAATGAATGTTTTGAAATGGTCAAACAATATATTAATGGGGTTAGATGAGGTAAAATATTACTGTAATAATTATTTTTAAAAAAATTGAGAAATAAGTATATTAATCTTTATTCATTTAGGCTGCCTTGAAGGTCCCGACCTACACTTTCCGACGCTACATCAGCTTTCTCTCTCCGACGACCTACAGGCGACCTTTTGCCACTATAAGACGACCTTCATTTTTTTTAACATCAAATTTAAATTTCATTAATAATAAAAAAACATTACATTAATAATAAAAAACATTACATAATAATTCAAATAAAATTAAAACATTACAATAATAAAAATTTTCAGCTATTTAATTTGCATTATTCCAAATGTGTTCCACTAAATCAGCTTTTAGACTTAGATGAGCCGTTCTGTCGATTATCTCTTGAGTAACTTGCATCGATTCTGCATGTGTTCTTATGGGATCATCATCACGGTGTTGTTCCTCTGAAAACAATCGGGAGATATCGCATTACCGCTGTCATGAATTATCATATTATGTAATATGATGCGTGTGTACATTATATCTGATAGTCTACTTTGCGTCAACCCTCGAGCTGGATATTTAATTATCTTCCACTTCTGCTTTAATACACCAAAAGCTCGTTCCACATCTTTCCTTGCTGCTTCGTGCTTTGTCTTATACAATATTCGTTTATGATCATTCGTACCTGGATTTTTAATTGATTTAATAAGAACGGACCATTGCGGATATATCCCATCAGTAAGATAATATCCTCTTTTATAAGGCACGTTGTTAACCACGAATGGAACATCCGGTGCTCTCCCTGATTTGAGATAATTGAAAATAGGTGATTGACGTAAAACGTTCACGTCGTTATTCATCCCGGACACACCAAAGAACGCATGCCAAATCCATAAATCATTGGAAGCTATCGCTTCCAATAAAATGAATGGATCTGGCCCGTGATCACTCTTAGAAAATTGAGCTTTGAATGCAACTAGGCAATTCGCCCACGGTTAATCTGTACAATCAATGCTTCCTAACATCTCAGGAAACCCATGCTTTTCATTGTGATAAGCATAGAGTTTTTCAATGTCAATATATGTCGGCTTTCGCAAAAACTCTTCACCATATAAATTCATGATGACTTTACAAAAGATTTGGAGAGAATCACGGGCTGTTGTCGCACCCATTTGCAGATATTCGTCAAGAGAATCAGGAACGGCTCCGTATGCCATTTGACGAATTGCGGAAGTACACTTCATCAATGCTGAAATACTACGTTGTCCTTTACAATCATATCTTTCTTGAAAAAAATGAGAAGCATCGGTTACTTCTGAAACAATTTTTGTAAATAGTATTCGGCTCATCCTGAAACGTTCACGGAATGTTGCTTCGTCATACTGTGGGTGTTCGGAGAAGTACGCGATTACTAAATGATCATGAGCACCGTAATGATCCCTTTCACTTTCAGCTTTGACGCTTCATAAGCTGCTTGACATGCCTCCGTAAACACAGCAAGCTCGCTATTAACTTCATCTTCATCGTCTGAAGAGGTATAAAAAATAGATCGAAAGACATTGTGTAGATTAGTGGTTTGAATGTGTGTAGAGAGAATTGTTGTTTGAATGGGTGATAAAAATGTTGAAATGAGTGGGTATTTATAGTGTTAAATTATTTAAATTTTAAAAATTAAAAAGTTTTTTTTAATTCCTAACATCTCAGGAAACCCATGCTTTTCATTGTGATAAGCATAGAGTTTTTCAATGTCAATATATGTCGGCTTTCGCAAAAACTCTTCACCATATAAATTCATGATGACTTTACAAAAGATTTGGAGAGAATCACGGGCTGTTGTCGCACCCATTTGCAGATATTCGTCAAGAGAATCAGGAACGGCTCCGTATGCCATTTGACGAATTGCGGAAGTACACTTCATCAATGCTGAAATACTATGTTGTCCCCTACAATCATATATTTCTTGAAAAAATTGAGAAGCATCGGTTACTTCTCGAACAATTTTTGTAAATAGTCTTCGGCTCATCCTGAAACGTTCACGGAATGTTGCTTCGTCATACTGTGGTTGTTCGGAGAAGTACGCCATTACTAAACGATCATGAGCACCGTAACGATCCTTTTCTACTGTGGTTCGATGAACTTTTGGCTTTGACGCTTCATAAGCCGCTTGACATGCCTCCGTAAACATAGCAAGCTCGCTATTAACTTCATCTTCATCGTCTGAAGAAGTATCAAAAAATAGATCAGAATACATTGTGTAGATTAGTGGTTTGAATGTGTGAGGAGAGAACTGTTGTTTGAATGTGTGATAAAAATGGTGAAGTGAGTGGGTATTTATAGTTTTAAAATTATTTAAATTTTAAAAATTAAAAAGTTTTTTTTATATACAAAACAAAAATGTCATTTGAATATACACAACGAACCGTTGTCGTTCTGACGACCATTAGAAAGTTTCGGTCTCCGGCGTATCGGTCGCGACCGACTCCCCACTATGGGGGCTACCGACTTCGATAGACGGCGACCTAGTCTGTCGTCCGGCCCGTACAGTAAAATAAAAGGGACAAAGACATATCTTCTTCTTCTTCTTGTTGTTGTTCATGTTCCGATCTTGAAGCAAACAGCTTGTCTTCCTACCCCACCCACTCTTATTACGTAGTTGCTTCTTCAGATCTATCTTTACATTCACACAACAACTAGTTTACTTTACTTTACTAGTTACCCTTTCTTTTTCTTATTTCTTATTTCTTTCACTCAACAATATATACCAACATTCACACATACTAGTGTGTGTGTGTGTGTGTTTCTTTTGATAGATCGAATCATCGATGCGATTGATCTTAACGCATTCGTGATTACTAATAATAATGGTGGTTTCTGGGCCTCTCACACCTGGCCAGGTAATTAAATCTTCATTTCCAGATCTATATTTATCATCCTTCAACTTTAACTTAATACCATTTATAACATTACTGCTTTCAATATGGATCTTGTGCTTCTGATTTTAGATTTTGGATTACAACTTGCTTCTTGTTATTGCTTACTGCTCAATATCATAATCCTTTTGTTTCCAGTTATCCTCTGGTTGTACATAACTAGGAGAATTTGTCATAAAAAAATTCATCAGTCATCATCGTTTCTCATCTCGCTATGTCAATTTGTTGAGTTATTTATGTCAGAGGCATAGCATAGAATGTATGTTTGGTATTGTCATGTGGTAACCGAAACCTATAGGCTCTCGTTTTTATCCACATCAGAATTATGATTATATACAGCAGTTTAGTTGCTCACTTCTTTGCATACTCAAGTTGTCCACATTGAGCTTGAGTTAGGTGATTTGGGTTGACCTTTATAACCCTAACCTGTGTCATACAACTAGAAAGAAAAATAATCTTTTATTCTATTGATTTGTAATCTGAAATTTAAACTATTTACTATGTAAGTTGGATGGAAATAGAAAAACCGGAGAGTATAAACTATTAACATAGGGGTTTTGTATTAGCTTTATACTCATAATAGCATGATGCAATAAGTTTAGGTGTTATACTGGTATGTCTTTCCATGTCTCCAGTCGCCAACTCTAGTACTTCATGCTGGTGTTCCTTAAATAGCTTTGTCATTATAATCCCCTTACTATTATTATCTCGCAGGTGTCCTTTTTGCTCGGAATCATTCCTATATTTGTTTCTTGGATTTATTCAGAGTGGCTAGAATACAAAAGATCTTCATCCCCATCTAAACTGTAAGTTTCTTTATATACTCTTATCAGCTTCTTTCTTTTATTTATAAATATTATGATATTCGTAACATCACAGACAAGAGTTTGACTTGAAATTTAGGATAATGCTCCATATAGCTGAGTACATGCTATGTGAAAATACATATCACATGTTGTTTAACCTGTACCCTTATTATGTTTGATTATATCGACCGATCCATACCAATTTAAAGTTGCATTCAGCATTGAAGAGGTGTATGCTTACTTTGGATGTCATAGTATCTTCTAATGTTCATTTGCTTGTGTCTTTTGGATGCAGCCATTCAGACAATAGTTTGGTTGAATTAGAACTTGAGGCCACTAAGGAAGATGATCGGGCTGTATTACTGGAAGGAGGCCTCGCAAAGTCAGCATCAAGCAGGCAGCCTGCTGCAACCATCAAAGCAAACTTAATTAGGTTCGTAAGTTATTTGATGGTTTCTTCATGTTTTTATCCGTTGTTTTTCAGCAAGACTTTTAGCTTACAATATGCACATTTGGATTTTCAGATTTGTGACGATGGAAGAGTCTTTTCTACTCGAAAATCGAGCAACCTTAAGAGCAATGTAAGTCATGAAACTTGATCTCTTTTTTTTATTGGTCAATTCTTTGTTAAGCCGATGCAACAATCACATATGAATTTACTACCTCTTGTAGGTCTGAATTTGGGGGAATTTTATTCTATTTCTACTTATGTGACCGCACCAGCTTAATTCCGGAATCAGGAAAGGTTGTTACTTCATAAACTTAACCTTTATTGGTGTATTTTTGATGTCTTTTTTTGGTTCTAACATTTTGTTTGTTTGTACAGAACTACAATCGCGATCTTTTCATGTTCTTGTATGCTCTTCTAATCATTGTTTCGGCAATGACATCCCTGAAGAAACATAGTGACAAGTCAGCATTGACAGGAAAATCAATTCTTTACCTCAATCGACATCAAACAGAGGAGTGGAAAGGATGGATGCAGGCAAGAGTTTTGTTAATATCATTACTTTGCCCCTGATGCTATCTTTGTGAATTTGATTAAGAGTTCTTAGATTGCTATATGCAGTGCCTAATTCCTATAACTTTTACAGGTTCTCTTCTTGATGTATCACTACTTTGCTGCCACGGAGATATACAATGCGATTCGTGTTTTTATTGCTGCTTATGTCTGGATGACTGGTTTTGGAAACTTCTCCTACTACTACATCAGAAAAGATTTCAGTGTTGCACGATTTTCTCAGGTTTGTATTTTTTTTTTGTTTCTTGCTGATTACATACATAGTATCTATTTTGTATGAGAAATCAAAACATCACATGTTAGTCACTTTAAAGGTTAACAATTAATGAGTAACCCATTCTTACCTATCAAAGGGACCTTTATTCAAAATATAAGGTTGTTTCTGTATTTAGTCTGTAATACAAAATGTGAAAATGCGTAACATAAGATCTACTGTAACTTTTGCTAACAACTGAATATATTTCCACGCATTATTATCCAGAATTTATTCACTTGTTAGACAAATGCAAAAGGTAATTATTACTCAATGAATAGTATGAGCATCTACTGCAATGTACTTGGTGTGGGTTATCTTTACAGTTAATAAATTTTGTTGACGCACCTAATATCAATCTCATTTGGCAAGATGTGGAGCTGAACTTCTTTGTGGCATTTTGTTGTATAGTTCTCAACAACGACTATATGCTCTATTATATCTGTCCTATGCACACTCTATTTACTCTCATGGTTTATGGAGCACTTGCTATCGGAAGCAAATATAATGAGATAAGATCAGTTATGATTACAAAGATGGTTGCATGCTTTCTTGTGGTTATCCTGGTGTGGGAGGTTCCTGGAGTTTTTTACTTGATTTGGGGTCCTTTTGCATTCCTCTTTGGTACATTTAATCTTCCCTGCGGTGCATAATAACATACTTTTCGCTGTATACAGCAACTTGTAACTGAATATCAAGACCATAACTTGAACTCCAAAGCTTTTATATTTATATCTCAACTCATTAAAACTTCTACCCACTTGAATTCTAGAGCTTTTATAGTTAAAATTTTGCCTGAAAGTAGCTATTTTTTGTTTGCAGGTTACAGTGATCCTGCAAAACCAAATCTCCCTCGGTTGCATGAGTGGCATTTCAGATCTGGGCTAGATCGCTATATATGGATTATTGGAATGATTTACGCATATCTTCATCCTAATGTACGCTTTGGGAAGTTTTTTTAACTCAAGTCTGCATGTCATACATTATATTGCTAACCCGATTGTATATATATTATATCAGGTTGAAAAATGGATGGAAAAACTTGAGGAATCGGATAGTAAGCGGAGACGTACCATTAAGGCGTCCATTGTTTCAGTATCTGTTCTGGTTAGTCTGGATTATCTTTCTTGAGATGTAGAAGTGGCAAAGTTGATCCATTTACCTATGTATGGAACAATTTGGGTTTGTATGGGACATTTGGGTTAGCTAGAACGGTAAGAGGTCAAATGGATTGAAAATGCCTAAAGTCCGCTTCAAATGCAGATGACCTCCTAAATTGTTTTGTTCAATGAGTGGGAAGGATTTTAAAATAATATTGTTTTTTAATTGTATTGAACTCATTATTTATTCATTAAAAAAATTGTAAAATGATCAAAAAGTGTTTGCAGGGCAACCCAACCCTATCAGTACCAACAATCGACTTTAACAAGTGTTTTGACCTATTACCCAACCCACCAAACTTGCCACCTATAGTAACTTATATGTTCCTCTTTATTCAAGATTTTGTGGCCTTACAGTATATTGTTTTCAGGCTGGTTACATGTGGTATGAGTACATATACAAGTTGGACAAGGTTTCATACAACAAACTCCATCCCTACACATCATGGATACCTATAACGTGTGTAATTTAATTTAATTTTTCGTTTAATATACTATTAGCATGACAGCACTTATGGTATTTTGGCATACTGTATTTATATCACTATATATCTTTGTCTTCTATCAGTGTCTACATTTGCTTAAGGAATTTCACTCAGCATCTTCGGAATTACACATTAACACTCTTTGCGTAAGCTCCATTTAACTTCCACATTCAGATATTAAGGGTTAAGAAAATAAATATAGTTTTGTAACAATTTAATTGTACTTCTTTCCATGTTCAAATAGGTGGCTTGGTAAGATCACTTTAGAGACGTACATTTCTCAGTTCCACATCTGGCTAAGGTGAGCACAATCTGTATTTGTTTTTGAAATCCAAATTAAGTTTGTTGCGTCTTTGTTTGTAGCACTTTCAGGTTCTTTTTTTCATATATTAGGTTTAGTATGCCTTTAAAGAAAGGTTTTTTTTTTCTGGTACGATAAACTAGTAGATAGATACCCGTTCCCTGCCCCTTTCTTTTATTTTATGGATCTTCTATTTGATACAATTAGATGATTACATTCTCTTAAAATATTTGGAGAAAGTTGGATCTGTAGCTCTTTAAGTGCAATGCCTTGGCACTAATTAACATGAATTGTGCAGATCCGATGTCCCCAATGCACAACCAAAGTGGCTTCTCTCGTTCATTCCAAATTACCCAATGCTCAATTTCATGCTTACAACTGCAGTTTATGTCTTGGTGAGAAACATATCCTCTCTCCTTTTTAATTATATACATGCCATAAATATACTCATTTCTTATGTTGGTTGATGTTGCCTTGCTTCTGCAGATATCCTGTCGGCTCTTTGAACTGACAAACTCACTGAAATCAGTTTTTATACCCACGAAAAACGATCGTCAGCTGCTTTACAATTTTCTTGCTGGAGCAGCAATTTTTTCATGTTTATACTTCATTGCATTCATTGTTGTTCAGATTCCGCAATAACTGGTAAGTCTTCAATGCCCCTTCAAAACTTCAATTTGCTTAGTTCCCAAACTTGCATAATTGCCTTAGCACACTATAGTAAATTATGATTTTTTCAGCTGTAGGCAGTGGTGTGGTATTCTTTGTTATTGGCTACTGATATATATGATGGCATAGAGAAGTGTACGTTCATAGTGGGTTGAGATGTAAAAAGTCGCGGGTGGGTAACAGATCAGAATTAGCTGCTTGAGGGGTCGGATCGACCCAAAACACTTCTACGCCCATGCCTTTATATTTAGGAATGTTAAATATTAGTACAAAAACTACAATATGACAATATTAATCTAGTATTTTTAGTATATAGAAGAATTCGGGAGGTTATATGGATTATAAATACACTTTGGGCGACTTTTGGCCTGTTTGACATGTTTTTCTATTCCACGTCTTTTTTATTCTACCCATTTGATACATTTGAGATAAAACATAACACAATCACCACCATAGCATACAGTATTTAGGACAGCATAGCGACAAATCTGGTAAGAGCGATGGTAAAACGTGTCGGACTCTAAAGCGAGTCTTAAGATTCGAGTAAATCCTAGACCCAACTTTGGCAGCATGAGTTTCATGTTGGTTCTTTATAACTATAGTTGCCTTAGAAGATTTGTGGCTACTGATGATAAAGTCATTTGAGCTGTTAGCGTATCAGAGTGGTTGGTTTTGTCATCTCGTTGCCTAAAATTTGTCATCCATAATGTTTCCCTTGGTCTGGATTGGTGGCCTTTTGTGGCATAAAATAAACCAATTAAATGTGGGACGAAAGATTATTACAAATTGACCTTAACACATCCAAAATGTTTATTTCTTTTAAGTTATTTGGGGTCTTGGTGGTGGATTGAGAAACGAAAGGGGGCAGTGATGGGTTTTAAAGTGCCTATGTTTGCGTTATGGGAAGTTTTTCGAGGAAGAATACCATTTTTGACAGTTAAGAGAATGTAAAGATGGTCTCTTTTTAAAATCTTTTATGGAATTCTCAACCATGTTATTACAAGCATATTGGTTGGTTTTATTATTTATTTTAAAATGGTTATCAAAAGAATTATAACTAAGAAATCCAAATTAAAGTTACACATAAACACTCTCCTCCCAAATTCTATTTTCACATAGGCAGCCGTGTTAGCATTCAAATAGTATTTTAACAGATTCAAACAGCTACCACTTGTCTGTAAGCATTACTCATCACAATATGTACTTGGGCTACATGATTCAGAATCCATACAATACAATGGTTCAAAATGCAACTCTGGAAACATGTACTAATTTCTTATGAAGCTTTCCAGCTGGAAATATGCAACTCTGTAGGACTAATGTGATATCCAACTAGAAATCCTCTCATAATAATTGTTACTTCTTCAAATGTACGGTTTTTGCCTAGTACAATTGGGAAGAGTAAAAGAGACTAGGAAGATATAGCATCGCTCTTTTAAATAACTAATTATAAAAAAATTGTTCATTTGACTTGCGAAAGTCAAATATGGACTTACTTTTTAGATGATTGTCGTATTATCCTATTTGTCATTTGTTTTTAGTGTTCTTGAGTCTTGATCTTTACTTGTACAATATGTATTTACAGGCACGATGAACTCCGAAGATTGTTAGAAGACACTTCCTGTTTAGAAATACAAATTCATACCTACAAGGAGCCAACAATAATTCAACTATACATTTTTATCCCGTACATGGCTCATCAAGCCAAGTGTTTCCAACAATTTTGGAGAAAATGATCACTGTTGGTTTCCAGTTGTCTGCAAAGTTTGCATCTCCCACCCTTCTGAAATGTTGGCAAAGAAGTCCAGTTGTCATAGTAAAAGGTAATTCTTTTGTAATTTTGAATTTTCGTTCTATAGTTTGTTGAGGACAGTGACGAAGCATGTAAGTAAATGTAATTTAGTTTATTGGCGGAGCATTAAAAAATGAAAAAGGAAGCCAATGTTGCAGTTTTGTGTCGTTTCACAATTGTAGAAAGTAAAAGAGAAGACAGCCTGTTGTTATGTAGATTAGACAATGTGTTTGGGTCGAATTATTGGAGAGATAATGTCATATTGTTTGTGTATTAATGGTAAAGATAGCACCCAACCCTAAATCGGTCCCAAAAAGCCTGGTTATCCGTCGAGCTCAATTTTCAAAGATGGACCGCTTAAATGCTGGTTAAGTGTTGACCATGTTTCAAGTGATGGAAAAACACAGTTGAAGTTGAAAGTTTAATTGTTTCCCATGCGCTTTGTACCATATCTTACTTCTATAGAAAGTCAAAACTTAAAAAGTTTACTTTCAAAAAGTTTTGGTTTTTTTGAACACCTACACTTATGTCCAAGATAAGACTCGAACTTGCAATTCTCTACACTTTGGTAAATACATGCTTTTAACTTATTTATTAAAGGCCAATGACTTTTTTTATTAAGATTTATGCTTTATGGCCAAATTTGGGATTTTATCATTTTAATGCTAGCTCAATACTCAAGCTTCTTCTTGCTTTTCATCACTCGGCTTAGCATATCATCATTTTTAACGTCTTAACGAATTGTTGAAAATACTTTAGATTATATGTATATGATTACTAAAAATATGCTGAAACGTGTTATATTATTTTAGATCATTAAAAAAATATAATTAGCGAATAAGCGAAACATATCGGGTCCTGAATGAGTGGCACCAGACTAGTTCGGTGCACCAGACTCATGTCTGGTTAGAACTTAAAAAGTAGGTCCTTTAAAAGAACCTACCTAGCAGCTTTTGTCATCGTAATTTTTTTTTTTTGAACGGCAGCTTTATTAGAACCGCTAGCAAGGAGCTAGAAAATTACAAGGAAATCAAATAAGGGTGTTGAAGCCAACTTACCCAACTAAAAGAAGATTTAACTCTAGCTACACACCATGTAAAAAAACGTAAAACAATATCATCAAAAATATAATCTTTCCGAGGCTTCTTATCCGCAAACAAGAGATGATTTCTGTAGCTCCAAACGCACCACCAAGCAACGTAAAAAACTCCTATGGTCTTGTGACATAGGTGGATCTTTTTCCTAAAACCTAAAACCAAGTATTAAAGTTGAATCTTTATAGAATAGACGAATGACGAATCGATAATGAGTTTACCGAATTAAGAAGCTAACCAAAGACAAAATGAAGTTGGGTGACTATCTAATCGAACTCTAATCACAACAAAAGTGACAAGGAAAGTAATCATACTCAAACACTCGAGTTCAGGAAATGACATAGCCACACTTACAAGCAAGGGAAGTAAAAACCGTTTTGAACTGTTAATCTAATAACTAGCAGGGTACTCGCGCGTTGCAGCGACGGGTATCATGTGATTAAAGTCTAGCCACCAACAGAATAACATCGATGAACTGATTAACCGGAAAAAAAAATGCTCATTGGTCCAGCCCGGTTCACCAGTTTATACGAGTTCACCCGCTTTTATCGGTTGCGACCGGTCCTTCCCGGTTCATTTTTGAACGACTTTTATTAGCTAGCCGGACCAGTGGCAACTTCAGTTCTCGTTTGAACCAGTTGGTCCGGTCGGGTTTCAAAATCATGCGTACCATCACATGAGCTTTATTAGTTTGTATAATATGTATAATAACATGTGTTTTTCATTTTAAGGGTGTTTAAAAAATATAATTAATTAGTTATATTTTGTACTTTAAATGTTGTGACGTTTAATTTTCAATGTTTTAAGTTTAAGAAATTAGCTTATATAATGTGCTTCTTTTTTTTGTATCACATATTTTTTTTTGCATTAAATTGTTTAATTGTGATGAAAAGCATAAATATTGGAATGACTTAATTTTTTAGAGTCGTCTTATTGCGGGGCTACGTTGTTTTGTTGAGGTTGCATGATTTACCCGGTAACCATTAAAAAGAGATGATGAACTGGTCGTCAAAATGTCATTTTTTACAATCCAATAGAAAATGAATGTGGGATCAAGAAAATCTGAGGCAAAAAATAACTAATCTAAGACGATCACCATGTTCCACTTGTATCGATTATTTTTTTTATATTGTATTGATCCCATGCGTTGTTGGCAAACTTTTTCAAAGTTAAATTACAAGAATAATCATCTAAACAGTTTATTTACAAAAATGAAATGACCATTCAAAACTCGTTCAAGAGCCAACGGAACCAATTTGCAATTTCAAATGCGATTCGCTTGTTCATCTTTTTGTCAAAGAAACTTTTGTTTAAATTATGGCCTGTCATATCATGTAATCTCTCCCAAAAAATTTAAATTAACGAGAAAACCCCGATCCTATACATCTGTTTTAAGTGTCGACTAACTATTCCTTACTGACATAATAATGACTACGTGTTACAATAACTTTTAGCTTAGAGTTAAAAAAAATTCAACCCATAACATATTTGTCCAAAAACCCTTTTTAACCCGTCAACTTTAAACATTTATGGTGTATCGTGATATCAAACAATTGCACCTTTTAAATTTTGAAGGCGTAGATACGAGTTCAAGATACATGAAGTCTAGCACTCAAGAAACATGAATAAAACGCGGACAATAAATTTTTATTAAATTTATTAAAGGAGTCATGAAGTCCTTTATCAGCAACAAAAACAAGAAGAAAAGAATTCATTCTTGTAGTGTCTTTATACTTGTAGGGCAGCAGCCCTTTGCCTAAAGATCTTTAGACGTTCTTGCAAACAAATTTTTGTTTGTTTTTTATGGCTAATAACTCTCGCTATTGTCATCGGATGTTCATATCCCCTTTTTTCAAGGCTGGATTTATATCTATTGGTAAGTCTAAGGATAGATTTATCAATATCAGAAATATATTCTTTTGTTTCAAGAATTTCTTGTTGTAAATCTTTAAAAAGATTTTTTAGATGAGCTGGATTAGTCATTTTGTAAAAGAATTTTTAAAGTTTTTATTTTCTTTATGTTTTGTAAGAAAAGGATGTTATGTAAACATTCGAGAAATTTTTACTCTATATGAATAATTTTAATCATTGTACCTCACAACGGTGTTTGATAGAATAAAAGCCAGCCTGTCTTTTAGATGCTTTTGTCTTTTTCCCCACGGCCATCTGCCTTCTTGGTACTTGTTGACGGTTGCATCAGACTCTGTCACGATTATTATAACCATTGTTGCCGTTATGAGAAACTTTGATTTTTATTCATGATAGAGTTCCTCAAATGAGGATACTCAGAATATATTACATAATACCCTTTTCAGGGTTTCTACTCACAATACATTTTGAAATTTTAGAAATTTACAATGATAGTTGTCTTAAGGATTTTTGGTCCAAGACGGAATGCCTTCAACTCTATGAGGAGGTGATCCTTTATAGGAGAGCCGTGAGGATCTAACTTAACCATGGTTACTTTTCCTTCATGATTAAGTGTCTGTTATTATTAAAGATGGAATCTCTTTAATAAAGATAAAGTAGCATTATTGAACTACTTTGGCAATTTTTTCTTTGTAGGTCCCTTTTATGATGATTCTTCATCGGTAGTGGGTTCTTTTGGTGAAGTGGAGGGACCCGCTTCTTTTTCTTCATTCTTATCTTTACAGTAGATACATGAATGTTCTTCGAACAGCTGTCTTGCATATTTGCAAAAAGCTTCTTTGGTTGTACTAGCCGCATCAATGGTGTTGGTGAGAAAAGGTATCCCATATTGCGTTAGTAATTGAATATCTTGCTTTTCAGCTTCATTTTTGTAACTGATAACTATGCAATGTGAATCAGCATAATTAACCTTTCTATTTTCTTCAGTTATGGCCTGAAGAATTATCTCTGAAATTCTCTTAAGACCTTGAACTCTTTGGCTCTTGATGACTTCGAGAAATGGATTTTGTAACTTATCTTCCATAGCTTTTGAGAAATGTAAATTCTCATTATTTTTGGCAAGACCTATTTCCATACAATGATATGGAGAATAGTTTTCTTCATGATTCCAATCAGGGATAGAACTTGTGACCTTGATGTAAATCTTTTTGTCTTGTGCTTTTAAGACATTCTTTCTGAATGTGACAACCCGAGATTTTCCGTTCAACAAGTTAGCCGTTTCCGTGTAGTATTTTGAATTTTTAAATGTTTCGTTTAGCTTTGCCGTTTAACCGGAAAGTTGTTTCGTTGTTATCTGAGAATCGTCTCCGGGAGCGAACCGGGACGCCAAACGTTGTAGTATTTTGGCAATATCCGCGTTTTTATGTTTTTAAGCAATGTTTAAAATTTCATAATTTTTGGTGATACCGTTACTCGTTTCGTTACTTGCGTTATCCGTGTTTTACCTAAACTATAAGCTTAAGCATGCAAGACTTGGAAATTAAATCATTTTGAGAGCACTAGCAACAAGTATTATAAAAATGAAATGGTCCCCCCCAAACTATGCAAATGGTAACCAACACCCTCTCTATGTGTGGAGAGGGTTCTATTTATACCCAATGCCAAGAGTGGCATGTGGTCTTTTCTACTTGGGCCGGGCTTGGCTAAACTTAGGCTTTGAGCCCGAAACACGGACAATATTAGATTACAATCCAAGCCCGTTGAACCTGACTAGCCTATTACAATACAAGACCTAGTTTGACTTTATAAGACCGATAACATTCTTATTTGACTTAATATAATTAAGGCTAACATATATGCATGCGATATATTAGGAATAGATATGCATTGATTAGTATACGCGTTTTGTAAGCCTATTAGGGTTTCCTTGGTGTATAAAAGGAACCCTTTGGAATAGATCTAGATATAAGTTTTTACATAGTTTTCATAGCAGTCATAGTTCATAGCTTCAAGGTTATTTTGTAACCCTATCACTATTCAGAGTGATCGTTTTATATTGAGGCTGAAAGTTTAGTAAAAGTTTGTTTACTGTTTTATTATTCCTCTTAGTATTGCAAACTAGTTTCGCATAGTTTGTGATATTCTCAATCTTAGTTTCTACTATAGTTGTTTTGGATCTATCCAACACAACTAAGCTTTAACAAGCTAAGTAAGATCTGTTCAGAAGGGATCAAGAGATCAATAAACATGGAGCATATTAGACATGTATGGGGGTAATGATTTAAATTTTGTTCCCCATTTCTCCATATAATAAAAAAACTACCATGAATCCCAATCGTCCCAAAACTGTATACACTAACAAAATACTCGACTTAGCAACATGTAATCAAGTAAACAATTAACTCGGGTTAAACAATTAGGATAACAATAATGTACTAAAAATGAGTACATACAAGGAAGGCTAAGGCGATTTAGGTGTGACATTTTAGTGGGGTGTAAACAAATTTTAACTACTAAATAATCTAGAATAGTCTATTCAGGAATTTATCCATTAAGAGAAATCCCCTTTCGTTTGTCCTGAAATACTTAATAGAAGAAAAGGAAAAGGATAGGCTAAAATGGGTGTACTAGGGGTATCTTGCACTAACAAATGAGTGCATAGAAAGGGCGTGGGGGTAGTTATATGAACAAAGAGATAATCATAACTATACAAATATAAGCTAAAAACAAGGGTTATCCTAATGCCTCTTTTCACTTAGCAAATCCTAATCACACGAATGCGACCTCACTAGCAGTCTTGAGATGCATCACTAAAGCAAGTTCTACAATCTATAATATTATCGGTACACTCTCAAAAGCATTAAAGATGAATGCTTTTATACCTAAAGATCTTGGGGGCGCACCTCTCATTTTAGGGGTGGATTTTTTTTTGAGTGGTAGGGTTTTTGTGCCAGTCATATAACTTCTATCTATGAGACGCTTCTAATACCAGAGTTTCACCAATATATACAATATTTTTTTATTTCGGTATATTACACATCTTTTTAAGAACAAAGCAAATGCAATGAAAGAATAATTTCTAAGGCTTTTATTACCCCCTCCACTTATTTTTAATATCGTCCCCAATGTTCTACAAGTACCTAAAAATGAATAAAGGGAAGATAAATAAAAAGCGAGAGAAACTAATACTCCCCAAGTTTGCTCAATATCAAAGAAGAAACAAAATGATTCCGGCTAAATCTTCATCCAAGAATAGTCCACGTGAAAATCCAAAGAACGTCTGAACTCTCCTAATCTAATATAACAAAAAAATCAAAGACAAAAACAACAATACCAAGCGTAAAATCAGCGGTAAATAATATATAACCCTTATTAATCATAAAATAAATTCCTAAGAAAGCAATAAAGATAGAATGTTAGTACTAATGTAATCGTGGTTTTTTGTAAGAACCTGGAAAATTATAAATTCTCGAAATTCAACAAAAATAACTTTTCAAAAAATAAAAAAAGACGCGAATTTTCTCTACTGCAACAGTGCTGACGCCGTCAGGAATGAATCCTGACATCGCCAGGAGCACCTGGCAGGTTTTGCGTTTACATTTTCTAGAAAAATTTCAGCAAAAATAACCCATTAATTATTTTATGGAAAAAATTTCTGCATAGACCACAAAAATGGTCAGTACAAACATATGACTCAAAACAAACGAAACATAAAATGTGAACTAATCTAAAATTATTTATTTTACATGTTTGAATTGGTTTTTAAAAACCGAATATTTTCCCCTACACTTATTTCATGCAAAATACCTTTGATTGCAATTAAGACAAAGTTAAAGACAAAACAAAGCATGATCACATATAAATTCAAACATATAAGAACAAATAATGAAAGATAAAAACACACGACACTCATAAAATGCATGAAATAAAAAAATTAGGTTGCCTCCCATTAAGCGATTTTGTTTATTAACGAGTCTTGTAGCTAGACACAGAGTCACTCTCATTATGTGATTCCTATATCATCTAATGTGATATCATCTTTGGTAGTTAAGTTTGTCATGTCAAATTGATATGGCTTTACGTGTTGTTTGTTTACTATTAACTGTAAATGCTCCATACCATTTTGATTTTAACTTACCAGGGAATAATCTCATACGCGAGTTAAAAAGGAGCACCTTGTCTCCCTTTTTGAATTCGGTTGCCATCTTGATTCGTTTGTCATGCCACTACTTTGTTCTTTCCTTATAGGTTATAAAGTACTCATAGGCATCGAGTCTCCGTTCTTCGAATTCGTTGATCTGCAAGAATCTATTTCTCCAGCTTTTGTTAAATCCCTGTTGCAGGACTTAAGGGCCCAATAAGCCTTGTGCTCGAGCTCTACGGGGAGATGGCATGCCTTACCATAAATTATCCTAAACGGAGTGGTTCCCAATGGGGTTTTGAAAGCATTTCTAAAGGGCCAAAGTGCGTCATCTAACTTGTGAGACCATTCCTTCCTATTTTGTCCCACTTTTTTCTCTAGAATTCGTTTAATTGCTATGTTAGTGTTTTCGACCTGACCATTTATTTGTGGGTGGTATGCGATGGAGAGCCTATGAACCACTCCATATTTTTTTCATAGCTCGTTCAATTTGATAATTAAAGAAATGGGTTCCCCTATCACTTATCAAAGCTTTTGGCACACCAAAACATGCGAATAACTTCTTAAGAAAGTTCACCGCGACTCGTGCGTCACTAGTGTGTAAAGCTTGAGCTTCTCCCACCTGGATACGTAATCGATGGCGACTAGGATGTATTAATTTTTGCTTGATGAAGGGAATGATCCCATGAAATCGATTCCCTATAAGTCAAATATTTTGTAGAAACTAGAAGGGGGTTGAATAGTTTACCCGTTAATTGGCATTTTAAAAGTTTGCTTATAAATGTTAGATTCGAGTTTATGTAATATCAACCAACAATATGGACAAACAATATATCTAACTACAAACAACACAATCACAATATAAATAGCAACTACAAGATATAAAATGAAAGTTAAGAGATAAAAGATAGAATAATCAAACCACAACACGAAGAATTATAGTGGTTCGGCTACGAAGCTCTTCTTTGCCCTACTCTACTCCCCGAGTATCCGACTCGAGATTTTACTATGTCAACAAGCTCCCTTTAGGCGAAGAAAACCGTTACATGCCGCTTATACCAATTTTCAACACTAAGCTAAATGTCGAGTCCTAATCTTAGCTAGAACCAATCTACCACTTCACAAGAGTATTTTAAGGCCTAAAATACTAACCGACACACAATCAATACTTCCGGATTTATACACTATCTGGATCTACACAACTACACAAGATTGAAAATATATAGATCAAATCTCGAAGAAGATAGGTGAGAATCACTAATCTACAACACTTCGTTTCTTGGAGAATACGAGTATTCTTCTCTTGCAATTGAGGGAAGAAGAGAGAAGAGAAGATTGGATCACTTAAAACAAGATTAAGCAAGTTAGTGATCAAAGATTTTAGAGAGATGTAGAAGAATTTAGATAGAGAAAGAATACATAAACTGTGTGCAAAAGGATGAAAATCTGCTAGGGAATAGTGCAGTATTTATAGGCAAGAGAGAGAGCAACGTCTCCTGAGGGCGGTCCCACGGTCCCATATATATCTAGGACCCGTTCTACCTATCAGGGGGCCGTCCCTAGGTAGACGCTCCTCTTTTTGTCTTTTAGTGAGGAAATATTTATCTAGTCCATGTTTTTTTGTTCGGGGGGAGGGGGGGAGACACCAGTTTTGGAATTTATATAATTAAATAAAACAATTCTTTAATTATTAAAAATATTTTGTATATCTTTATTTTTATAAAAAAAGTTTTATTACATTTGTAAAAATCTGAAGTCTAAGACAAAAAGATTATCTTTGATCACTAATCATGTTTAATGATTTGTTTATACATACCTTAAGTGATTTACGTCGAAATGGAAATTTACGACTAATAACGTGTATACGTTTATTTTTATCGTAGAATGTTTTTTTTACATTTTGTCATCTTCAAAACATAGAGAGGTCGAAAAATATAAATAACGTTTTTAGACATTATTTGTATTAACATTATCCCCTTTTTGATGATGACAAAATATAAACTCATTTTACAAAAAAAATGA
Source organism: Tanacetum coccineum (assembly GCA_026074375.1). NCBI lineage: Eukaryota > Viridiplantae > Streptophyta > Magnoliopsida > Asterales > Asteraceae > Tanacetum > Tanacetum coccineum. The sequence goes on along the minus strand of BQNB010006115.1, from coordinate 74,349 downwards.
AGTTTACAAGTTATTAATGAGTTTTAGTCCATTTCTCCCCTTTTTTGTCGAATCAAAAAGGTTAGTCGTCGAGTAGAGAAGAGAAAGAAATCGACGATGCTAATGCTCCCCCTTGATGTATACTCCCCCTTGTTTGCTGCACCAAGGGATCGAGCTATGGTGATTTGCTACAAAAACGAGTTAGAAAGACGAGTGCAAGATATATTTCTAACTTGGAGCAATATCACGACAAATATATATAGAGATGGCTATAAAATGTAGCCAAGAAAAATATGCACTCAAAGCACCCATCACATTATAAGACTAAACATAAATTCATTCATTCATAAATTTAAATAAATTCATACTTGAAGAGTATGAAATTTACAAGACTACTAAAAATAAAAGTAGGAACCTAACTAGATTATCATTCTAAACACTACATAAATCCTAGGTGATTAATGAGTCATAGAGGATAGCTTAAACAAAATGTGGGGTGAATATTTATTTAGAAACATCAAGGATGTTTAATGGTGAGGTGGAGAAGGTGAGGCGATAGCTGAGGTGAGAAGATACTTAATGTGAGAAAACATGAAATGTATTTCATCCCTGAGAGAAAGGATGAGATTTTGGTTGTGGAAGCAACATAGGCAATGCGCTCCGTGATAGTCAAGAACATTGAAGAAGATGGGATGGCCTATTAGAGCTGGTTGAGGTGGTGGTGGTGGTGGTGGAGGTGGTGATGGAGTCTCAAACATATGACGAAGAGGAGTAATAGGTGAAAGAGAAAGAGTAATATCCAAGGAAGGATAACTTTGGAGTGGAAGTGGGTTTGAGGATTGATGCGGGTGGTTGAAAACACAAAAGTTTTACAATCCCCTAGGCAGTGTACCTAATCATTGCAGTGTAGTATAGGCAAGACTCGAGGGTTGTTATCGTTCTCTAGGGGAATAGTTTTGGTGGGTTTGAATCGAATGTCACTAAGGTCTAAGGGTTGAGAGAAGATTATTTTTGTATTTTTATGTTTTTTAGAAAGCATGTAAAATCTTAGGTTTGAAGGGGGTTTGATTTAAACTAATCATCTACTAAACTACTTTTAAATTATTCTAACTATGTGGAGGAAACTCTTATAGGTAAACAAACTTGCTCACTTAATCATGTACTACTCATTAGTTTGCTCTTCCTAATCCTATTGCCCGTCACCCTTGCGGTGTAATGTGTAAGTATTTTCTACTTCATGAACGAATTGCACGAACCCACCATCTATGTAATACTCCGTTAAGACAACACACAAGTAAGGTAGTATGAAGACTATTACAAGGCTCCTAAGAGTGTATTACACGCATTCAAACACTTAAAAGGTGATCAACCACATTAGGGCAAGGTAGAATGAAGTATTGCGATGGTATCCTTTCTACACAATTACATTTCCCTAGACGTCTTTGCAAGCAATTAAAAAGCTAGTTTTCTAGAGCCTAACATGCACACCACCAACAAGAAGCAATAGTATAAGGAATTATAAACCAAGTTTCATGCAATCATAAGAAAACACTAATAAATTTAGCCTAACATGTTAATTCAAAGCAAAAAACATTTAATCAAACAATACATAGACATATCGAAAGATTAAAGGGATAAAAGAACTTCACTTTCATTAATCATGGAGTAAGGGTCGATACAATAGGGTTTGAGAACCCTAAAAACGACCTAAAGATTGATAATAATCATTCCCTAAATATTCCACACGAATTCCACACATTAAAACCAAAAACTAGGGTTTGTATATATAGAAAAGTAATCACAACAGCGTTGCTTGTTAATTGCGACGCCGTTGCCCCGCTGAATCTTCTATGGGCTTTTTTAAGTCGGCTACTTCAGACGCCGTCTCAAAAATCTATGACGTCATTGCTTTAGCCTTCTAACACCGTCGCAAGGAATCGCGACACCGTCTCCACGCACTATATGCCATTTTGATATCAATTTTCGTGTAAAGTTGAAATCTTGTCCATTTCTTCCCAAATTGAGTCCAAGTCACGTGTATTTCCTCTAAATGACATCCAAGTGCTAAAAACACAAAAAGAAACAATTAAGCAAGTATTTTGGGCATATTTACATGATTTAGGGGGATAAATGACCTCGAAAAACTATATAAAATGAAACCTTAATAAATACCCCTACACTTGGGATTTGCTTGTCCTCAAGCAAATAAGCTTTTCTACCTAGTCAATAGCAATATCAGGGGCATTAAACCTACTCAATAAAGATAATTTATGGCACAACCAACTAGACCTCATAATTAAAAGCACAAAAATTATATACTAGCACCTCACATAAGTGTTTGGATTCTCTCTTTCTCGGATGTATAATGAATTATAACAATATGGGAAATGAGAAAATAACATTCATTACCTGTCATGGCATATAAATTACCATAAGCTTGATAAAGGATCAAACCTCCACCGCATTGGCGTAAGCACTTAGGAATTACTATCAAAGAGGTCTTTAAAGGGTTGTGATGTTTGGGTGTAGGGTAAAGGAAACACGGTTGGGGGTATTTGGGGAACTTACTAGTGGCAAGTCAATCATTCACAAGAATACATGTATAAGGCTTTGCTAAGCCAAGACTCGACCACACTAGGACTAAGATATACAAACTATAAATCAAACTCTTTCTTTTTATTTTCTTGACACTATCTTGAATATAAACATAAACATAAGCAAAATGACAGCTTGTACTTTTTTCTTCTTTTTTCTATTTTTCTATTTTTATTTTCTTTTTCTTTTTCTTTTTCTCTTTTTTTTCTTTTATTTCTCCTTTTTTTGATACACTTTTGCCCTGCCATTTGCTTGAACATAAATAAACATATACATGACTTGGGGTTTATAATTGCACACCTACACTTGAGTTTTTAATACTCAATACATAAACTAACTAATGACCCGAATTAGAAGGATCAATAAACATGAAGTACAATAAGCTCATATGGGGGTACTAATTTGACTTTTTCTCCATTTCTCCATAAAATAAGAACTACCATGAATCCCAATCGTCCCAAAACTGTATACACTAATAAAAGACTCGACTTAGCAACCATGTACTCAAGCAAATAATTAACTAGGGTTTACAAATGTGATAACAATAATGTACTAAAAATGAGTACATACAAGGAAGGCTAAGGCGATTTGGGTGTAACATTTGGTGGGGGTGTAAAGAATGCCCTTCATTAATAATCTAGAATCTACCAGAAAATAATGAGAAACGGGAAATGATAGACTTAGAGGGGTGTACTAGGGGTATCTTGCACTAAAAATGAGTGTGAAGCAAAGGTGTGGGGATAGTTATATGATCGAGGTGACCATAATAAGAAATACAGAATACAGGTTTAAACAAGGGTTTATCCGAGTGCCTCTTATCACTTAGCATATCCAAATCACATGAATGCGATCTCACTAGCAGTCTCGGGATGCATCATTAAAACAAGTTCTAGAATTTAATATACTATCGGTATACTCTCATATAATTCTAACCGATATCGCTCAATATAATCTAAGATAGGGGACCTATACAATGCTGTCACTCCGTAAACCCGTGCAATTTTCGATGCGTATTATAAATTACTAGTTTTAAGCCCTTTGGAACTTTTTTCTGGTTCCTGTGGACTTGCCTCTTTGACTTATGTTTGACCTCTATACGTGTCACATAAACGAACAATATACCGACGAACACGCGTAATCGGGAGTACTCAGACCTTAGAAAAACGTATTTAAATTCTAAAAATACTAATAAATTATTATGCACTATTAATCTCGATCATTGAGGTAAATATTTTAATTCGATTTTTCAACTGTATTTAACCTGAAAAACACACACACACTATAGTCTGTTTATCGAGTTCGGCTAAGGGGAGTTTATGCCTTAGGTGTTGCATAGATAATTGATTGTAGGACACATCCTCGCTGAATAGGTACAGATTGATATCTGTAATGTACACACTGGGACACAGTCAATGTATTTAAAACTTTTACGTTGAAAGCCACTGACGCTACAGACCTTAGATTAGAAGGACGAACGGTAAAGGCGAGTGGATCGCGACACGGACCGCTGTGCAATATAGGTTGTTTTGGGCCGAGTCGAGACTGAGTAAGCAATCTCAAGCGGAAAATGACAGGAGTGGGGACAATAGTGCCTCTGTTCGAAACATCTGTTGAGATTAAGCGGTGTCTGTGAGAGATTATAGGGCGAGAGGGCGCGAGACCGGTACGCGTAGAAGATATAGATGGGAAATTTATATTTAGATTAATATCTATCTCCAGTATGAGGTGTCTTATATGATAATATAATAGCACTTTAGTTATACACACACACAAGAGATTAGTGAGTATGAATGTTAGGATATTCACAAACGTTTATTTTAAAACACGAATGTTCAAATTAAAGTTTTAAATTTTAGCGGACAAAAGCTTCCCGTAGACACTCAATGGTACCAATAAAAAATAAACCACATCTTAATGATTTTAGTATATTTTTATAAAAACATTTTATCAAATATAACAAGTGTGAATACTCATTTTATCAGAAAAATAATATTGAAAACAATGGCGCAATTTTCGTGATTTTAATTCCTCCATTAAGTCGCCCAGAACCTGAGTCCCGAACCACTAATTTTACAAAAAAAGATTAGCAACAAAAGTTACACGTTAGGTCCCTGTCTATCCTCTCTATTTACAAAAGTTCCCCCCAATTCTGATTAACAACTATTTCCAAGATTTTTAAAAACTTTTATCATGGGATGCGAAACTAGTTATATTTTAGTTTCTTGTTCTGGATGCAGTTGTAACGAAAATAAACACACACACAACCATCATCTTCCTCCACCCATCTTCAACAAAAAAAAAATAAACCCCCCCCCCGTCACCCTCCCCGTCGGCCGCCGCCGCCGGCCACCTCCAGCGGCCGAAACCGCCGAAGAAGTTTTCCGCGGTTTCCGACCCGTGAAAACAATATATATATATATATACATATTATACCACTTCTACACACACAATTTAACCCTAACCCTAAAAATCCTCTCCCCTCTTCCCAAATATTTTTCCGGCGCCGCCCCATTATTCCGGCCAACCACCGACCGCCGCACCTCACCTCCGACCACCTGCACCCTCACGCCACTAACAAACACCACACCACCATTGTTAACATCACCCTCGCATCACCTTCATCACCTCCGGCCAGCCGCCGCTGCCATCCACCACAGCCACAACTCAGCCGCCATCAACACCACCACCCTCATCACCATGCCATCATCACTACGTCGCCACTATGACCATTTTCACAGCCACTGTAACCACCTCACCCTCATCCCCAGCCGCTGCCATCATCAACCGTCACCCTTCCACCAACGCCATCAACCACCGACCCATCATCATCATCTCCCTACCTCCACAAATCCACCCCAGCCGCCACAGCTGCCGCGGCTCAGCCACCGAAACCACCACCACCTCCACCCCTCTTTTATTATTTTATTTTTGAGTTGGTTGGTTTTTAATTTTTGTAAAAACTTATAATAAATTTGTGTGGTTTTATTTATTAACCTTATTTTCCTTTTCTTGTTGCTTGATTTAATTTCGGGGATGTTTGTTTCGGCGTATTAACAGCCCTAAGGGGCGTTTGTTTCTGCGTTTTATGGCCTTAAGAGGGTGTTTGGATATGTGGTTAACACCCATATGGGGTGCGTTTGGGACAGCAGCACCATTAGGGTGCGTTTGGGTTTTAAAAATGTATAGGGTGTGTTTGTTTGACTGCGAAACAGCCCATATGGGCGTGTTTGGTTCGGCAGTTAACCCCCGAACTGGGGTGTTTGGTTTTGCAATCATGGGTGTGTTTGGATTTGCGTAAAACTGCCATTATAAGGGTGTTTGGATATAGATTTAAAAGTTGTAAGGGGTGTTTGGTTACTGAATTTTATAAGCCCAAATGGGCGTTTGGTTTGTTGATTTAATATGTTGATTTTGTTGATTACTTCATCTTGTTGTTGCTTGAGTTGGGTCCCAAGGCTAGACAATCTTTTTTCTTAATGAGAATCAAAATCATCTAATACCCTCTCAAGTTTTGCTTGATAACTAGAGGGTGCATTTGGCATATTGGAAGTGTAAGTGGAAAACGAGCCCTTTTATGGACTTGAGAAGGTTTGAGTTTGTGCCCAATTAAAGTTTGGTTTACCCTTCCAAGCATTAGTGTCTTCGTTAAAGTTTGTTAGTCCTTGGTTGGTAGTGAACTGCTTGCCTCCCACTTCGTTGTTATGCTGAGGATGATAATCACAAAAAAGCTTTGCTCGGGATTTTCCATGAAAACTTATTGAGTTATCGTGGGGACCATTACAAAATTCTCACATGAGAAGAGATTTTGATTCACTTGAATCGGTTTAGGTTAGGAGCAAGTTGAGCTTCCATTCAAGCATTGAGACTGGTTTTCAAGGAAATTGAGTCGACAGGCGGATTGTACTTGGGACTCTTGAGGCCAAAGAGATTGCCTTGACCGGTTTAGCAAAGTCTCTTTGGTCATTCCAACTTTTGTTATCATAGAGGGCGAGGTCCTCCAATAGTGCCCAAGATTCTTTGGCATTTTTGTCACGTAGCTTACCACTGGTTGATTGATCGATGGTTTGCCTTGTGGCGGGATTGAAATGGTCATAAAAGATTTGGACTTGAAGCCAAAGATCGATACTATGATGAGGTACATTTTGAAGTAAGTCCTTGAAATGAGTCCATGCTTTAGAGAGAGATTCACCTTGATGTTGTTGGAACATCAAGATGTCATTTCGGAGTTTAAAAGTCCTTTCTGATGGAAAGAATTGAGCAAGGAAATAGAGTGTGTAGATCTAAAGTGGAGATGGGATCCGCTGGAAGCTTTCAGCAATTTTCTTGCTTGATCTGCGAAGAAAATTGAAATTAAAGCAGGCGCGTCCTTTACCTATTTGCAACATCAAGGTCAAGTGAGTCCACAAGTTTTAGAAAATCCTTAAGATGTTGATTTGGATCCTCAGTCCAAAGTTCGTGGAATGAGCATCCGTTTTGCACCAACCGGACGGTGTTGGATCGCAGAGGCACCACATTGTTCCTATCGAGGAGCTAAATGGTGTTTCGATAGCCCTCGTGGCTAAGTTGAAATAATATTTTGAGAAGAATTAATAAGAAAAGGTAAAGAAAATTTTGAAAATGCCCAAAAGGGTAACAATATTCGTGTATTAAAATTTAAGAAAACAAACAAACAATATTCGTGTATTAGGCTGCCCACTATCGATAGTGGTCGCGACTTACATTTTCCGACGCCACATCAACTTTCTCTCTCCGGCGACCTACAAGCGACCTTCATTTTTTTTTAACTTCAAATTTAAATTTCATTAATAATAAAAACATTACGTTATAATAAAAAAACATTACATAAATGTTAAGGTTAACCACTGCCACTTCCAGGAACAGTATCTTTACGGAAAACCTCAACCACATTTCGCATTGTTATGTTAAGGTAATGCTGTGATGGTTTAGGAGTAAAAACAGAGACATTAGCTAGTATCATAGCAGCGCCTACAGTAATATCCTTTTTATAACCACCCTCACCAATGACTTTGCGATGTATTGTTCCAGGTATTGTACCTGAGAGATCTTTCAGAGTCACATTTAGGTCGCCAAGCATATTAGGAGAACAAGACTTCACTATTGCAACAACTTGTTCAAGTTTTCCCTTTTTCAGAAAGTTGTCGACGTCTCCCAAACATCCAGTTACAGTGCCACAAAATGCATTCGCATAGTTAGTGGCGCTAACCCACGCTGGACTCTTAAAGTCATCATCCTCACCAACATCCTCAACAACTTTGTCCATATATTGTTGTGTAGACATTAAAGCCCCATCCGGATCTAGAATAAAAACCTTTTCTTTAAGCAGCCTTGCTTGCTGAACAAGACCTGCAGGACCGGGTATTATCCTAACTGGATTTAGGGTTGAGGGAGATGGTTCAACACGTGTGCTACTAGAGAGCTGAACAATACCCGCAGGACCGGGTATTATCGTAACTGGATTTGGGGTGTAAGGAGATGGTTCAACATGTGTGCTACTAGAGGAACGCACAACGGGTGTTAAATGGAGATCGGAATCATCTATATCTAGACTGAATTCCCATGGTTCATTTTCGTTATTGAAATTGGAAGCCATTTGAGAGAGTTGGATAAGAAGTTGTGTGATATAATGAGGAGATGGTGAGGGTATTTATAACGAAAAACTAGCCGTTGGAATTCAAAATTTGAAAATATAATAACGGAATTTAAAATAACAATACTTTATTTAAAACATTAAATTAAAACAACATTTAAAACATTACATTAAAATAGTTCCTAGTTTATTAATCTGATGACTCGTATTCTGAATCATATCTCACCACCCCAAATTCCATAAAGAATTCATCATCATCAGCTTGTTTTTGCCTAATTTTCTCCTCTCGTGCTTTTTCATCCATTGCTTTTTCTTCTAATGTTTCTCTTAAGGCTTCTTCATCTAGATGTAGTTGATGTAGCTCTTTCTCAGTAAGATATAAATCAGCCTGTGATGACGAACAACCTACACTTTCTTGTGAGCGGTAGTAGTATTTTTCCAGTAGCCAAGCTAACTTAGCATCCATTTGTTTTTCTAGTTTTGCCGCCTTTCCATACATAGAAAGATTCAGCTCGTAATCTTTATCAGAACCTTCTTTTAAGAAACTGTCGATCAAAGCACGGCTCTCTTGTGAAATGTCATTACATTTCTCGTAAGCATTTCTAAGATCGTCTTTAGCTGTGCATGAATTTTCAAATTGCAAGGCTAAATCCAGAATCGCGTTCTGACGACCCTTATCTTCGTCAATTAGTTTTTGAACCAAAGCTTCAACTTCAGAGTCGGTATGTGGAAGCGAACAAGCCATTTAAAAAAGTGAATGAAAGTGTATATAATTGTGTATAAAATGGTAAAATAAGTGGGTATTTATAGTATTAAAAGGTTTAAAATATAAAAGATAAAAAGTTTTTTTTATTTTAAAAGTTGGAAACCATTTGTATAGGTCGAGAATTGTCGTCTGCACGACAAATTTTTCATTCGGTCTCCGGTGTGTCGGTCGCGACCGACTACCCACTACGGGGACGACCGACGACGACCGAGTCGGTCGTCCGGCCCGTAGTGGGCAGCCTTAGTTTTTCAAAAATTAAAAAAACACACTTCTATATACTTCCGACGAACCTTTTTTCAGTTAGTTACGTCTGAAAAAAATCGATAAAAAAGTTTGTCGAAAATATATCGAAGTGCTCGTCTACTGAAAGATAAAAAATACCTGTCGCGGTGGTGTATTTTTTGTCGCTTGACGATTTACCGTTTGCAAGATATTTATTTTTAAAAAGCATGTGTAAAGTGATTTTTTTTATTTTGATGAAAAAATAGTAGTTAAAATTTATTAATTGAGTATTTAGATAAGTTTAGGTATACACTGATCTCAACTTCTAGCTATACTACACATAAAGAGAAGTTGTTTAAAACTTAAAAAGATAAAAAAAAAGACAGACGATAATGTAGTTTGACTAAAATATACATATTTATAAATGTCAACACAATTCATTAAATATTTAATTATTTGATTACAATTTAAATTGTGAGAAATGCTAGATTGACGTGGTGCAAAGTTATATATACGTAATAATATCCAAAGTATAGAAAATTCTAAAACTACCCATAAGGACAAAAGTAGTAGGAAAAATCTTACAAAAATACTACACGTTTAACCGGTAAGTGATTACCGGGTCGTTTTCCCAAAGATATCAATTTTGGGAATCCTAAACAATATGTAATTTTTTGTTATAAATAACAACACTTGCTGTTTATTATTTTTATAAAAATGTTTTCATAAAAATTCATTTACTAACTCCGGTTATTAACGTTATAACTTGTTTTTAAGTAACTTTTTTCGTTATTAATCCGTTTTGACATGTTTCTTACCTTTTCGGAATCTTAGTGAAATGTATTTTATCTTATAAAATATTAAAAATGAGTGTGTCTTATCCACGACATTTGGACGAATTGTTTGGTGGAGCTTGTTGAATCCAGTTTTAACCTTTTCTTTATACTTTACTACTTTTGTATTTTAACATAAGTCTTTTTATCATATATGTTACTACAACATCATTTATATATTGGAGTCATGTGTCTATATTTAGTCCTCATATGTCCAAGTTACACAAGATTAACTCAATCCATTATCCACTTTAAAACAACCATAACTTTACTTAAGTACCTTAATTTTACTAGTTTTGTCCATAATTCATATTTATACATACCAGTGTGTACAGTGTATTTCTTCAAGTTTCTACTCTTATTTTTAGTGTTCAAGAACTTTAACATGGTCCTATATTATCTTAACATGTATTTGTATCTTATTTTAATCTCTGAAAACTATTAAGAAGCCATAAAAACCCTAATTAATACATAATCTTTTTCATAATTACCAAGGAGTGTAAAATCACTTGTGTGACCATCTTTAACGTGTTTTCATTAACATCTGAAGATATATAAAAGGTGTTATAAATTATGATGACAACAAATAAAAACTTCTTATTTACTGTTAATAATCTAAATGGTGTTTTAAGCTAAATTAGTATAATCCTTATGCATATAAATGAAAATTTATAAGATCAATAAAGAGTTCAAGTAGAACTTATGAGGTATGAGATGATGATATAAAGTGCTAAACCCTTGTTTTGCCACAAATACCAAGGCTTGACACTAATAAAAAACATTGTTTACTTAACAAACCATAGCTTCCTTTTTCTTGAGTAATACTTGGAATTGATTAGCCAATGCTTGGAATACCTTATAATGACTTATAATGGGTTTTTTGTTGATTTAGAACGGGTTATAGGTTGAACTAATATTTTGTATGGATTGTTATAAAAGGCGGTCTTGTGCGTAGCTTATATGTTGAGAAAGATGGGAGAGATATGTTTGATTTTTGTAAAGTGTTTTTGCTTGTTTTGAGTTATCTTTCTACTAGAGACATGTATTAAAGTATAGAATTAGTCAGGAGACATATTGAGGGTTTTGGGACGTCTCATGGTCATAGGATGGGTCTTGGTCAAGAGACAAGGCATGGTGTGTATTTATGAGGTATGTTTGCACAATTTGACCATATGGCCCTAAGAACTCCCCTATCAAAAGAAGTTTAGTAGTGTATGAGTGAGAGTTTCTGCGCCAAAGCTAACAAAAAGATAAAAACCAACCAAAAGAGTAGTGAAGTAGATATAAAGAGTAGAGAGGAAGTAGAAAAAGAGTTTCATCATTTTTCTTGTATAACTTGCAAACATTTCGGCATACACATGATATGTATGATATAATTTTGTAGTTTTTATGTATTGGGTATAAATGTGGGTATTTGTTGAAGCGTAGAAAAGTTTTTGTGGTTCCGGGGATGTGCTAAACGCAATTTATCAGCGAAAACGTATATCACTTTTCGTATCCGTTAAAATTTAAATGATCAAAGTTTAATATTATTCATCAAAATCAATTACTTAACCCTTGCTTGATGTAAACATTTAATTGTTTGATGCCGTTACATTGAACGCTAATTTTTAGCTTACGCGATTTAAACTTAATTCATGAAATCACAAGCAAACGCGTACAACACTAAAAATAAATAGTATATTTATCGACGTCGTCAATGACTTGAAAACACAGGGTGTTATAAGTAACATAACATCTCATATGAATATACATTCTCTTCAAAGAAAGTTCAAGTCACTTTATAACATAATGTAACAATAATCATTATTGCACGTTATCCAAAATAGCCGTTTTTTTTTAAATCTGTTTTCCTAAGTTATCTTGTACAATTCTATCAAGTACAAGTTTACAAGCAAGTCATTGCATTTCTCATTTTCCAATCCTTAATCATTATCATTTCATAAATTTACAAGAAAACCAAGTTAGAACCTAAAAACCGAGGCTAGTTTCATAAATTCCCTTGACCCGTTTCTTGGTTTTTATCCATCATAACCCCAAGCCAACACTCAAATAAGTTGTAATAACTTAATTTACAACATTACTAATCATATGCAATCATCATTTCATCATTTAATTCCAATTATATGCAAAATGAATGAAATACACAAATAAGCTGGAAAAAGCACAAAGAAACAAACAGAATGCTTATTTAAGCTAAATGACTTAATTTTTTTCTTTTTTTTTGGATTTGTGATTTGAAAAAACTAAAAAAAAGCAACCTAGCTAAAAACTTAAACACTACTAAAGACAATTAGAAATTGCAGGCTCAAATAAGCAAGTTTGAATGAACAAATAAGCCTAGAAAAGAAAATAAGCTTTTGACAGCAATGAATATGCAATACAGATAAAAAGGCAACTTTGGGCTTAAATTTAAGCTCTCAGGCAGACACTTAAGACAAAATGGAATGCAAAACCTTAAAGCTAGTCCTAAATCCTATATAAATCAACAATTAAAAAGCATTTTGAACTAAAATTAAGCTAAGAAAAGCTTAATGAAAAAGCTTTTGACAGACAGATTTCTAAACTAAGCTTAAACCACAAAACACTATTTCTTTTTGGATTTTTAGCAAAAACAAGCATAAGGAAATACAAGAAAAGCAAATGCAGATCAAAATGCAAGCTTAATAAGCTACTAGGAACTAAATTCAGCAAATCAAAACAACAAAATAAGCCAGAATAAGCTTTTAAGATTTTCAGCTTATCCTGCAGCCAAAACAGTCAAAAACCCTACTTCTAGCTTAAAATTAAGCCACCTAGAGGGTGAATTAAGACTTGGGCTTCTAGGGGCTTATAAATGGGCTTATTAGCTACTTAGAAAAGCAAAAAGCTTAACCTGTTTAACACAAATAAGCCAAGAAAAGTTGGCTTAAAGTCTGGCTTTTGCACCAGGGGAGCAACTAAGCCAAACAGCTTTTGAGGGCACTTTTAGAGCTTATGAATAAGCTGAATAAATGATCTTATGGGGATGAGGCTTACAGGCCCTTGAAGATTGGCCTATAGGCTTATCACAAAAGCAAACTCAAAAGAGTTTGACTCACAAATAAGCTGAGAAAAGAGCTTATGGAAAGGCTCATCACGCTCAATGCATGCTGAGTGTGTTTAAGCTAAAAAGGCAAAGCCTCTATGCAGGCATCTTTTTCAGCAAGAAAAACAAGATTAAAGCTTGAAATAAGCTAAAACAGTTTGAGCAAGGTCAACAATGAGCTTATGTTTTTAAAATCAGAACCTGAGAATGTCTTGAGCTTATCTAAAATTGAGCTTAAAAAGTGACAGTTTACAAAATTAAATTAACTTGACAGATTTTGCTTTAAAAGCACAAAACTAAAACTTACATTACCACTTCCTTCCCTACTGCATTTATACTTCAAATGAAACACAAACCAAGCCTAAAAACAATCTTTTGATCCAGACTCAAAAGGGACAGTTTGATCAATTTTTAATTACACAAATTTGCACAGCTTATAGACATTAACTTAAATCTTAATTTTAACCTGAGACATTTATAAAAACTAACTAAAATATCTAAAAATGGAGTATTGAAGCTGGCTTAGTGACCCAAAGTGGGTTTTCACCCCTTTTTACCCGTTTTCAATGCTTAACCCAAACACTCCTTTAAGAGGGTTTTGAAATTTTTGAAGTTATAAAAACTGTATTGAACCAAATTCTTTTGAACACCAGGTTATAATCAAGTTAAATTAACACAACTAAACATTTTTCAACAAGAATTGAGGAACCAGTTAAGCAAGAACTCAAGAACAGTTTAAGGAAATATAAAAGACAAATTTTTGCATAAGACTTAAATTTCATTAAAACAAGAGTTGATTACAAAGCTTAAAGTTTTAAATTGACAGAATTAAAAGTTTAAAAGATTAAAAAGAAAAACATTAAAATTAAAATACTCTACTCCTACACTAGTTAACTTTTTCTTCTGTCTTGTTCTTTCTTTTTATAGGCTGTGATGTCTTCAAGTCTTTGTGTTTCTTGTGTTTGTGTTGTGAGAGAGCTCAAAGACCCAATCCTGGCCATCAATTAGTCTTGTTCCCCAATCCATAAATCTCAACCCTTGATATTAATCGTCCAATGAACACCTTTAAGGATAGCCTATCATGATTTTTTTTTGGGTTTGTGGGTGCTGGTTAAGGAGAGTGATAATCTTGGGAATTTAGTTGCAGGGTTAATAGTATCACTGTGTGGGGTAGAGGGATTTTAAATAAGGACGTAGCAAAGGTATTAGGGTTAATTTAACTGGTGCATGGAGGGTGAGTGAAAGTGACAGGGGAGAAGGGTTTAAATTTGGCGGGAAAGGTTTTGTTTTATAAAAGGGTTAACAGGTTTGAGTTTGGTGGAGTGACAATTTAGGTCCCTCATGGTGATATGTAGTATAGCAATTATCGTCCTTGTGGTGATAGAACTTTGGGCTCTTGGCAAAATTACCCCCTCAAGTTGTATGTAAGTATTGCAGCCATGGTCCTTGTGTTTATATAACTTTAGGGTTTGGCAGAATTGACCCCTAAAGTTATATATAGCATAATTGCAACTTAAGTCCTTGTAGTTCAAGTTTAGGGATTTGACAACTTTAGTCCCTGAAGTTGTATTATCTTTGACTTGATGACTTTTTGGCTTTGACTTTGCTTTGACTTTTTCACGCTCTTCCATTCCGTGCTTGGCTTTGTCGTTTTGGCTTGATTTTCGTCCTTTTGTGAATATCCGGTACCTGCACAGTACAAACACAAAAACAAGCATATTTATGGCATTTTATGTGCGTTTTTGGTCGTTTAGGGTCGATTTATTAGGTAAAAGGTATGTGTAATTACACACATACCATACACCATATATGCGTTATGAGGCTACCCACTATCATAGTCGGTCCCGACCTACATTTTCCGGCTCCACATCAGCTTTCTCTCTCCGACGACCTACAAGCGACCTTTTGCCACTATGAGGCGACCTTCATTTTTTTTTAACTTCAAATTTAAATTTCATTAATAATAAAAACATTACATAAATAATAAAAAACATTACGTTATAATAAAAAAAACATTACATAAATGTTAAGGTTAACCACTGCCACTTCCAGGAACAGTATCTTTACGGAAAACCTCAACCACATTTCGCATTGTTATGTTAAGGTAATGCTGTGATGGTTTAGGAGTAAAAACAGAGACATTAGCTAGTATCATAGCAGCGCCTACAGTAATATCCTTTTTATAACCACCCTCACCAATGACTTTGCGATGTATTGTTCCAGGTATTGTACCTGAGAGATCTTTCAGAGTCACATTTAGGTCGCCAAGCATATTAGGAGAACAAGACTTCACTATTGCAACAACTTGTTCAAGTTTTCCCTTTTTCAGAAAGTTGTCGACGTCTCCCAAACATCCAGTTACAGTGCCACAAAATGCATTCGCATAGTTAGTGGCGCTAACCCACGCTGGACTCTTAAAGTCATCATCCTCACCAACATCCTCAACAACTTTGTCCATATATTGTTGTGTAGACATTAAAGCCCCATCCGGATCTAGAATAAAAACCTTTTCTTTAAGCAGCCTTGCTTGCTGAACAAGACCTGCAGGACCGGGTATTATCCTAACTGGATTTAGGGTTGAGGGAGATGGTTCAACACGTGTGCTACTAGAGAGCTGAACAATACCCGCAGGACCGGGTATTATCGTAACTGGATTTGGGGTGTAAGGAGATGATTCAACATGTGTACTACTAGAGGAACGCACAACGGGTGTTAAATGGAGATCGGAATCATCTATATCTAGACTGAATTCCCATGGTTCATTTTCGTTATTGAAATTGGAAGCCATTTGAGAGAGTTGGATAAGAAGTTGTGTGATATAATGAGGAGATGGTGAGGGTATTTATAACGAAAAACTAGCCGTTGGAATTCAAAATTTGAAAATATAATAACGGAATTTAAAATAACAATACTTTATTTAAAACATTAAATTAAAACAACATTTAAAACATTACATTAAAATAGTTCTTAGTTTATTAATCTGATGACTCGTAATCTGAATCAATTTTCATCACCCCAAACTCCATAAAGAATTCATCATCATCAGCTTGTTTTTGCCTAATCTTCTCCTCTCGTGCTTTTTCATCCATTGCTTTTTCTTCTAGTATTTCTCTTAAAGCTTCTTCATCTAGATGTAGTTGATGTAGCTCTTTCTCAGTAAGATATAAATCAGCCTGTGATGACGAACAACCTACACTTTCTTGTGAGCGGTAGTAGTATTTTTCCAGTAGCCAAGCTAACTTAGCATCCATTTGTTTTTCTAGTTTTGCCGCCTTTTCATACATAGAAAGATTCAGCTCGTAATCTTTATCAGAACCTTCTTTTAAGAAACTGTCGATCAAAGCACGGCTCTCTTGTGAAATGTCATTACATTTCTCGTAAGCATTTCTAAGATCGTCTTTAGCTGTGCATGAATTTTCAAATTGCAATGCTAAATCCAGAATCGCGTTCTGACGACCCTTATCTTCGTCAATTAGTTTTTGATCCAAAGCTTCAACTTCAGAGTCGGTATGTGAAAGCGAACAAGCCATTTAAAAAAGTGAATAAAAATGTATATAATTGTGTATAAAATGGTAAAATAAGTGGGTATTTATAGTATTAAAAGGTTTAAAAGATAAAAGATAAAAAAAAATTTATTTTAAAAGTTGGAAAGTATATGTCGAGAGTTGTCGTCTGCACGACAAATAGTTCATTCGGTCTCCGGTGATGTCGGTCGCGACCGACTACCCACTACGGGGACGACCGACGGCGACCGAGTCGGTCGTCCGGCCCGTAATGGGCAGCCTGATATACTACATAGGGACAACATATTTTTAGGATATTATACTTCAAAGTTGCTGTTCTAAATTCTAAACATACATATGGCCACAGACAAAAGATATTGAGTTACTATCTTGAGTATTAAAAACCTCAAAAATCAAAGCTAGTCTCTAACAATAAAAATGTTCCATTGTTACGTATATGATTTTGTATTATATAAGGAAATCGTGAATTTCATTTCACATGGTTCACATGACAAACAAAGTAAAGTAAAGTTGCTTAATTTATGTCAAATATAGAAATATAGTTATATTGGAGCCTAAAACATTAAATTTAGGCCTTTAAAATTGTTGTGTAGCTACTTTTGATAGTGTGCAAGCTCATTATCTTTATGTTAAGTTGTGATTTTACTAACTTGGTACAAAATGAACGTCACCACTCACTAAACAATCATTGTGTTCGCTCACATGTTTTTTTTTTTTTTTTGGTATGCGAATTGGCTAACTGTTACGTAAATCCGATTAATACAAGTTGAAGACGATTGTTTCTATTGCTTGGTATTGTAAAGTAGTTTTGATTATAAAAGTTTTTAATTGCCAAATGAACAAAACTAGTAGTTGGTGCAAAACTGAAACTCAATTTAGCCATTTGTTTGTAACAAAACTTGAACCGATAACAAGCGAAAAACTTTGGAACTACACAATGATATCGCCTTACCAGGATGTCCATAACCAGATGTGTCAAATCATACTCATATCTTTTAACTTAGGTTATTTGTACCTTTTTTTTAACATCATTGGCTGAATGGGTATTGTCTTTTATTCTAATTGACTATTTGGACAACACAAAATTTGAAATGAATAAGCGAGTATTATGTGCAGAGACCAAAAATATGTGATGGGTATCATTTTGCCCAATGGTTAAACTTGGGTCTAATTGGATCTCACTTAATATTATAGATAGGTCTAGTTAGGTTTCGTCCATTTTATCCGCTTTTATACGTTTTTTACGTCATTATACGTTTTCGTCCGTTTTTATACGTTTTCATCTGTTTTTGAACGTTTTATATGTTTGCATACGTTTTCATTCGTCTGCATATGTTTTCGTAAGTTTTCTTAGGTTTTCTTACGTTTTCGTACGTTTTTTACGTTTTCATACGTTTTCATTCGCTTATGTCAGTTTTCATACGTTTTCGTCTGTTTTCGTACGTTTTCGTCCGCTTCCGTCCGTTTTTAGTCGTTTTTGTACGTTTTTTACGTTTTCGTATGTTTTCGTCCATTTTCGTATGTTTTCGTCCGTTTTCGTTCGTTTTTGTCCGTTTTTGTTCGCTTTCATTCGTTTTCGTCCGTTTTCATATGGTTTTTGTCCATATTTTAGTTTTCGTACGTTTTCGCTCGCTTCCGTCCATTTTCACACGTTTTTGTACTTTTTTGTACGTTTTCGTTCGTTTTTGTCCGTTTTCGTACGTTATTGTCCGTTTTCGTCTGTTTTTTACGTTTTCGTCCGTTTTTGTACGTTTTCATCCGTTTTCTTGTGTTTTCGTATGTTTTCATCCGTTTTCGTCCGTATCACACAATTTTGTACGTTTTTACTTTTTCGTCCGCCTTCGTTTGTTTTCGTCCGTTTTCTTAGGTTTTCTTATGTTTTCGTCTGTTTTCTTACGTTTTCGTCCTCTTTTACGGTTTCGTCCGTTTTTGTCTGTTTCGGTACGTTTTCATCCGTTTTCTAGCGTTTTAGTCCGTCTTCTTACGTTTTCGTCCGTTTTTGGGTGTTTCTCTTACGTTTTGCACCTTTTTGTACCTTATCGTTCGTTTTCTAACTTTTTTATACGTCTTTGTACGTTTTCATTCATTCCTTGTAAATTTTTGTCCGTTTTTGTACGTTTTCTTACTTCTTTTACTTTATCGGAAACGTAAAAACAAACGAAAACGTAGAAAACGAACGAAATCGTATAAAAACTTGTGAAAACGTAAAACAAACGAAAATGTAGAAAACGAACAAAGATGGATAAAACGGACGAAAACGTAGGAAACATAAGAAAACAGAAAAAAAACCGTAAAAAAACAGATGAAAACATACAAAAACGTAAGAAAAGAGATGAAAACGTACGAACGCGGACTAAAACGTACGAAAACAGACGAAAAAGTACGAAAACGTAAAAAGACTGACGAAAACATAAGAAAACTGTTGCAAACGTTCAAAAGCGTAAAAACGGGCGAAAACGTACTAAAACGGAAGAAAACGTATGAAAACGGAAGAAAACGTATGAAAACGGAAGAAAACGAAAAAAACGGACTAAAACATAAAAATACTAATGAAAACGTAAAAAAACTTATAAAACGGATGAAAACGGTAAAAAAAAACGTATGAAAACGTATAAAGACGTACAAAAACGTAAAAAAAACGGTTGAAAACGTACAAAAACGTATAAGAACGGATGAAAACGGATAAAAAGTTATGAAAACGTACAAAAACATATGAAACGTATAAAGACGTAAAAAACGTAAGAAAACGGACGAAAGCATAATAAGGCGGACGAAAACGTACAAAAACGTACGAAAAGTTAAGAAAACGTAAAAAAAACAGATGAAAACGAGTGAAAGAGAGCGAAAACGTACGAAAACGGATGAAAACGAGCGAAAGAGAGCGAAAACGTGCGAAAGCGTTCAAATACGTGAAAAAACATACAAGAACGTTGAAAACGTAGAAAATCGTGCGAAAACGTTCATAAACATAAAAAACGTACAAAAGTGTATAAAAACAGACAAAAACGTTTAACAGCGTATAAACAAAAAATTTGGACCCCTTGTCCGTTTGACCCGAGACTGTTTGACCAGTGCCCGTTTGACCGATGTTTTAGATATCACCCGTTTGGTCCACGCTTGTTTTTCCCGTTGCCTGTTTGACCCGTTACCCGAGCCTGCCCCACCCGCCCATTTCCCACCTCCATAACTCTTATGGAATCGCTAAGCTGAATGCCCATTTTACTTAAATCACGTAAAATCATAAAATATCACAAATATCCTTCACTTTTTTTTTTACCCAACGTTTGCAACTCTTGGAACTGACATCTCAATATTATTAGGAAATGATTTGAACACTCAACTTTTTTATTGGGACACTCTAACTTATGCATTAAACTGTTATATTGTATATTTCTTTAACTGGTTTTACATAGGAGTGTGCAAATCAAAAACTTATATGTGCCAATCATCTCTCATATTTTTGTCTCGCCACAAACGACGTCAAGAACGAAGTGGGACCCATTTTTCCAGACCACGTTTGCACAGGTGACACGTATCTCGACACAGGTGGCACGTATCTCGTCCCAGACTTTTAGCCCTAATTCAATTTTTACCGTATTCATTTTACTGATATTGACATATTTATGACACATATCACGTAAAATCTTTCAATATATATAAAATGTCACAAACTCCCATCAATTTTTTCAAAAAATATCGATCATTCTATGATTCAATCTCATCACCCATGCTTTAGTACTATAGAAAGAAACGAGTCAAAGGATTTTCTGAATTCAATTCACGATTCTATTCCATTGGAACTTGAAAAATCATCACATTATTTTTCATTCAAATTAAAACATTACTATTATTTTTTGAGAAATGCTACATCCACATAATTTTTATAAACAAACTCTCACATAATGATGTGGCAAGTATAATTGACCAATCATGTTTTAGTGTATTTTCTCTTTCTTATTTTCACCACCAATAATTAATTGACACGTCATTATTTGGATTTGTTTATGTAAAATTTATTTGGATGCAGCATTTTTTTATTTTTTTTTAAAGTGAAGTTAACCCCACATCCATTCACGCGTTCTCCACGCTCTTAAGTTTCATCACCTTTTAAACCGCCAGTGCGTGACGTACACTCTCCATCTTTTTGTGTTTTTTTGTGTTTTTTTTTGTTTTTTGGTTGTGATTGTTTTTCTGTTGGTCGTGGTTGTTTTTTTTGTTTTTTGGTTTGTTTGTTGGGTTTTTGGTTTGTTTTTTTTGTTTAGTGTTTGTTGTTTTGGTTTTTTTGTTTTTTTTTGGTGTTTTTTTTTGTGTTTGTTTTGCGTGTTGTTTTTTTTTTTTTTTTTGTTTGTTTTTTTTTTGTTAGTTTTTTTTTTTTTTTTTTTTTTTTGTTTTTTTTTTTTTTTTTTTTTTTTTTTTTGTTTTTGTAGTTTTTTTTTTTTTGTTGTGTGGTTTTTTTTTTGGTGTTTGTGTTTTGTTTTTTTTTTTTTTGTTTTTTGTTTTATTTTGTTGCATGGTTTTGTTTGTTTTGTTTTTTTCTGGGTTTTTTTTTTTTTAGTTGTTTTTTTTGTGTTTTTTTTTATTTTTTATTTTTTGTTTTTTTTTTTTATTGGTGTTTTTTTTTGTTTCGTTTTTTTTTTTAGTTTTTGTTGTTTTTTTTTTTTGTTTTTTTTTGTTTTTTTATTTTTTGTTGGTTTTTTGGTTTTTTCGTTTTTGGTTTGTGGTTTTTTTTTTTGCGTTTTTGTGTGTGTTTTTTTTTTTTGTTTTTTTTTTTTTTTTTTTTTTTTTTTTTTTTGTTTTTTTGTTGGTTTTTTTTGTTTTTGTTGTTTGTTCTGTTTGTTTGTTTTTTTGTTTTTGTTTGTGTTTTTTTGTGTGTTGTTTTGTTTTTTTTTGTGTTGTTTTGTTTTTTTTTTTTTATTTTTTTGGTTGTTTTTTGTTTCTTGTGTGTTTTTTTGGTTTTTTTTTTGTGATTTTGTTTTTTCGTTTGTTTATATTGTTGTTATTTGTTGTTTTTTTGTTTTATTTTTTGTTTTTTGTTTTTTTTTTTTTTTTTTATGTTTTTGTTTTTTTGGTTTTTTTGGTTGTTGGGTTGTTTTATT
>BQNB010006115.1:2659-47659 GCA_026074375.1 Tanacetum coccineum | reverse complement strand
AATAGAAGTCAAATCTCCCGGATCGGGCTCATTCTTAAAATGGAAACATTCAACATCCGAATGAGATATGATGTGAGCGAGTTCATCGGCGAACTTCCTCATGATGAAAGTCACCTTCCTTCATCGGCAGGAGGATCAGGAGGAAACGGATTGAATCGAAAGAATCAAAGATGATACGTTTCATATAGAAAAAATTCAGCATGGGAGGTAGTGGTATCCACTACTCTTTCTTTTAATCGTGATCGCATAGAATGCTCATAATCCGGAAGAGATTAATCAGAAGAGAAGTGCGGATTGCCACATCCTAATCACTCTTCCAGCTCGCGCTGGCTCAGCAGAAAGTTGTTCATTTTGGGTAAGATTTATCAAATGTGTTAGTCTTCTCCAAGAAAAGGTTAAGAGATGTGAAGGAAGACTTAGTCATAACATCGGAAGATGGAATAGGATTATCTTTTTATGCTTCGATCTTAGCTAATAGAAGATTGACATTCGACAAATTTTTTCACGAAGGATATCCGTCTTTAAATTGTTAGAAGATATCATTCTCAATCCATTCCATCTTCCGGGATTAAAATCTCACCCCATCCTAAGCTGCGATGCACAGCATCGGGAGGTGATTGCATCGACATAATCGATGTTTGTCGTTAAGAATCGGATCCTCTCGAAGAAGAATCATTTGTTGGTAATCGATGTTATTAGTCTCTTGAATGTTCTTTGAAAGCTTCAAGAGGGGTAGGGATTGTTACAAAAGAGGCACATCTCATCACACTGTCGGGTATAGTACCACACGGCTCACTTGGGATTGGGACAGGTCCTCAACACTTGACTTTATTACTTCGTCCGATTCCGTTGTCGGAATAGTGTCAAGATGCTCGTCCCCATACTTAGAGAGTTACGGGTCTTCCCTCAGGTTGATGAAACGGGAGTTGCCAGTTGAGAAGTGATGGAATGGTATAGTCCTCGTCATCATCGTAGCAAATGGGAATCTTCCAATATCGATCTTTAGCCGCTTGCTCTTATAATTCATTTTTCTTTTCCTTCTTTTGCATATATTGACCAACCATATCACTAAGGATGGATGTCATTTGCTCCATAAGCTGTTTTGAGAATTGTTGTCAAAGTCCATTTTGAGCATTGACGATTGGGTGATTAAACGGTATATTGAGGCGGGTTGAAATGGTCAACCGAAAGAATTGAACATAGCAAGAATTTTTCTCATGATAATAGTCTTCATTCATCGGTTGACATTGAAAAGTCTCACTCATGAGGACCCCCACAATCTTCACAACAAGAATATTGTTGTGGAAAACTCGGTGAAGTTTGTGGAAAATAATCAAAGTTTTGATTGAAACACGGGTCCTGATTGTAGACAAACGGGACTTGAGGTGGACAATCGTAACCGTAATGAGAATCGTTCCCACATAACTCACAAGAGTATGGTACGTATTGGGGTTGTGGAGGATGGTTTGCAACACTTGGAGAATCGTTAGAAGAGTACGGAGTTGAAAAATTGATTGGTGTTCCATTTCCAACAGTACAATAAAAACAAACTCCATCATATTCATTACAACCACATTGTTGGCACGTACCAAAAAGACATTGTTGTTGCAAACTTTGCAAATTTTGTAGGATCTCATTAAGGTTTTGATTGTAGCATGGTTCCGGATTAGAGATAATCGGAATTTGCGGTGGACAATTATAACCAATATGAGCACCTTTCCCACAAGACTTACAAGTACATCGTTGACAAAAGATATCGTCTAACGAATCACCACACTCGTAACAACAATTGTGGTTAATTTGTGGAGGACTTTGTGAAGAATTTATACCGGGGCCTTGTTTGACAACGAATGGCTCTTGATTAACAAAGTTAGTATCGTCATCGGATGACTTGGAAGTGTCTTGGAAGTCTTGAAAAACTTCCTCCAATGTCTTTCGTATTAGAGCACATTGTCGACAATATAGACCATGAACCGGGTCTCCACAATCGAGACAAATTTTTTCAATTTTAAGGGGTCGTTCAGACGAGTCGGGTACGGAAACAAGAATCTTGTCTTCAAGACTCCCTTTTGAACAACCACAGTCTCCAGTGTACAAAGTTCCACAAGACGAGCATTCTTTAATCGCGTAAAGGGGATTTAAACGATAGTCGAATGACGCCATAAGAATTAAACAATTTAGAGGGATAAGAAAAGAATTAAATAAATAAGAAGGTAAAGAGAAAAAGAATTAAATGAATAAGAGGGTAAAGAGAATAAGAATTAAACGAATAAGAGGATAGAGAAGAATATTTTTAGCTTTTTCAAATAATACATAAGGAAATAAAATAAAAGAAAAATAACAAAAGAAAAATATTTTTAGGTTTTTTAATATTTATAGAGGAAAAAGAAAAATAATAAGAAAAATATTTTTGGATCATTATATTTTTTTTAGAACGAAAATAAACTTTCCGAAGAAAGGATCTTCAAGGCTCGAACACAATCAATTCCGTAAAAATCGCTACACCTCTCCCCGGCAGCGGCGCCAAAAATTGATTCTCCCAAATACGTATATATATAATATATAAGGAAGATAATCAATAATAATATAATATAGTATTTCCGTCTGGTTCTAGATAAACGCTTTTAACCAAAGCAATTATCAAAAACCTTTCGAGTCGTTTCCTCGGCGAGAGGTGAATGGAAATTCAAGGGAATGTTGGGAATCGAGCTTGATTGTCATTTAAATTTTTGGTTTTGGTTTTAAACTATTTTTATACTAAAAATTAAACTAATGTTAATTCTAAGATTTGAAACTACGAGATTATACTAAAATTGATCTAAAAGATAAAAATGACGAAAATGCTTGCTAAGTGACGTGAAATGTTCATTAAGTGCGGGCTTAGGTTTAACGAATTAAAATCCTTAGAAAACAAGTTCAAGAAATTAAAATGACAAGTAAAGTAAAATGCTTTTTTTAAAATAAATGACAAGTATTTAAATTGCATTAAAAATAAATGACGGTATGTAAATTGGAAAATTCTAATGACTATTAATTTTTTAAACCTTTTTAAAACCGCACTTAAATTCCAAATCACTAATCACTTAGTAAACACAAATAAAACTACTCGCTACTCATAATGATAAAATAAGCAAAGCAAAATATTTTATACTAAAACTACACTAATTAATTGAAAAAGGATAGAAAATGGAACCGAATTGAAGAGCCGCAAATAAACGAAAACCACCCGATTTATTTAGCTAAAGAAAATAAATAAATTCTATCTAGCTAAATAAACCCGTAAGCTCCACGCCTCATGAGTAGACCGGTACCAAAAACAAAATATAAAACAATGAAATATAAACTGTTAACATTTCAAAATGCAATTCAAAAATATGTTGCTATGTTACTCGAACAGAGAATAAACCAACAAGGCCCAATGTTCAATTCTAGATCAGGCCCAAACTCACAATCCAAATGAAGATTTTACACGAAAGTCCAACATTTGCACTAAGTCTAATTCCAATTCTAGTAAGCTAAACGTGGTACAAAAGTTATTTTCGAGTTTGGGCTTGTAATTGAAATGAAGGTTCAGAACAGGTGGAGTAACGAGTAACAAGAGCAAACATCACAAATTTTTAGACTAATCCTACAACATTAATAAGCTAAACAACACTTAATAAGCAAAAAAAAACGATAAGCTAACGAAACATATCATTTAAAGCAAGCAACGTTTAAGTTCTAAATTTAGCTTTTAATTTTGAGACTAGATGAAACTTAATAAGATATAACGAGAATGAATTTCTACAAATTAGCACCGAGACAAAATCTATGCCTAATATCAATAATAAGCTCACTTATGTTGAAATAAGCACATAAGATCGTAAAAATTTATCTAGCAATTTAAGCTCATATTAAACCAAATAAACTATTTAAAAACTAAACTTATTAGAAAATTTGAACTCCTAATAGAACAAATACGAATTAAGCACGACAATAAGCTATATCGAACTTATTTGAGCTTATTATATCAATAATGCTTAAAAACAAATGGGATACAATCAAATGAGCTGTTTCGAGCTTATAAGATTCATATCTTAAGCTTTTTAGAACTTTTTGAAATAATAAGCCACGAAAATAAGCTCGAATAATAGGCTGAAATAATAAGCTACACCAAAATAAAGATAAACGAACCAAATAGCACCAAATAAGCAAACCGAGATCTTTAATCAACTTCAAACCAAATTTATTACATGATATTAAAAAGCTTACAAAATAATCTGAGTACAATAAGCTGGAAAACTAAAATAAGCTATTACAAAAAAGAAATAAGCTAAAAAAAAATAAATACTAAAACTAAACTAAAAAAACTAAAAAAAACTAACTCAAATGAGGGGGCGAGCTGCTATTTAAAGGGTGAGAAGGGGTGAAGTTGTAACTTATGCTTCCCAATCCGCTATTAATCACTCGGACCAATCAGAGGCAAGGAAAAAGGTGGCTCGGATCATGATCCATCCGTTCAAATCGTTACACGTGGACTATATGTTTGCTTAAATCGTACGCAGTGATATTGTCTGTTGGATCAATTTCCTTCTCAAGCAAATAGAATTAGAAATGTTATAACAAACTTGCCACGTGTCAATACATAACTCTACCCTCAATTCCATTAAGCTATGTCCACGTTCAATTTTTTATTTTTGGAAAGCTTTTGATCCCGACTTCATCATTGCAATCAACACCACCTCTTTAAAAACACATTTAATTCATGGGTTAAATATGGGCTAGTTAGCAATTACGAAGACTGGCCCGCCCATAAAATGGGTTACGGTTCTTGCCTAAGATAAAATTCAAAGGGCAACCTTTGGACAACGTTTTCTCTCTCTGGTGTTTTAAATATAAATATTAATATAAAAAAAAATTGAAATTAATTTAAATAAATATTAAAAAATTATAAAAATAAAAAAAAAAATTAAATTAAAATTAAAAATAAATTAAAAAAAATAAAATATATAAATTATAATAAAAAAAATTAAATTAATAAAAAATATAATTTAAAAAATATTTATAAATAAAAATAAATAAAAATATAAAATAATATTAATATAAATAAAATAATTATTAAAAATAAATAAAATTCCTCCGAGCTCGTTTTGTTGCCCGGCTTTGTCTTTATTTTTTGTCCTTTTCTTGATAACACTTAGCCTGCACATGACACAAAACACAAAAAACCAATCATATATGCCATTTTAATATTATGTTTTTGGGTCATTTTGGGTTCGTTTTTCAGGTAAAAGGATATGTATAAAATAGCGAATACCAAAATCCCCCATACTAAAGTATTGCCGTGTCCTCATGCAATGTTATGAAGTAAACACTTACAAAACCAAGAATCTCGATCCCCCTCGACTAATAACCTTGAAAAATTGCTAAGTATTCATCGAGGGAAATTTTAAGAATCAAAATTTTGAATAAGCCCCAATATTTTACTCGTTAAATCAACCACCCTATTTATTTTTGTATTTTCCACTATCTACTTATTATTCAACTAACTAACATGATTGACTTCCGTTATTGGGATCATAGAACAAGATGCATGCCCTTAAAAAGGATAAATTCATCGTTCCCGACTTTTCACTTATTCCAAACCAAGCTTAAAACAAAATCACTGTTAAGTACAAGTATAGATGCTAACAGCTACTCATATTTGTCAATTTTGTAAACCTTTTCAATCCCGACAATATTATAGTTTAGGACGAATGTGCTATTCGAATTTAACCATGGATCAACGGTTTTTTATGCAAAATCCTTTGCTTCGACGTTCACACCCAGAATATGAGTTGAAGCGCGAATCATTCCCATGTAGCGACTTTTGTCTCGGCACAACCCCAACCACATCGGGCTAAGTGACCGGCTTTGACCTAAACTCACGTGACTAGTATCGGGACTCACAGGACCTTTTATTTCAAAATCTCACAGGTTTTTTCTCGTAAACCGCATAATCATCTTACTTTACTCATGAGAAAATAGTCTTAGTTCAAAAGCATATTTAAATTTAATAAAAATAATTTTCAATTATTAAGCAATATAACTTATTAAACCTCGGTCCTTTAGAAGGCTACAACATCGGCCATGCCTCCGACACGATGTAGCAAACATATTTCGACCTTGAATTATTATTCTTTATTATATTTTTGCACACATTTTTTTTTTGCTATAATCATAATATATTTATTACCGGTGCCTTTTATCTCGAAGCCACATCGATAGCGAGTCCTACACAGAGGTTAGGAGGGGGGGGGGGGGGGACTTTATTATGACACCCGGCCCCCCCCGCCTTATATGAAGACTTT
Organism: Tanacetum coccineum; assembly: GCA_026074375.1. NCBI lineage: Eukaryota > Viridiplantae > Streptophyta > Magnoliopsida > Asterales > Asteraceae > Tanacetum > Tanacetum coccineum. The sequence continues at coordinate 41,330 of BQNB010006115.1, read as the reverse complement.
AACATCGGCCATGCCTCCGACAAGATGAAGTAATCTGGCGGAGATATTTATTCTACTTATTATTTTCTTTATTTATTAATTGCGAAGAGAAAATTTTGTTTTTAGAAAATTTAAGTATAAATTTGAACTAATGACTATAAAAATATATGATACATTTCATTTCAAAAATGTTTGATTAGTCTACTTATCAAAGTAGCACGTATTATTAGTCCGGTTAAGAGCTTAATTATGGGAGAAAAAGTTGACAAATTACACTTATGAGCTCTTAGGATTTCCAAATAATCCTTGCTTAGCATCCAACTTCTACTTAACACTATCATTTTTCGTTCTTCACGAAGATTCGCGAATGCTTAGTCTAAAAGTTAAGGAACAAGCTAGAGCTCACGACGCTCGAATATTCGGTCAAAATTAATTCTTATTCTACCCAGCAGGAAAGTCAAAATTGTGATAAAACACTTATTTTTTTTTTGGAAATTTTTAATTTTTTAAATTTTTTTTTAAATTAATTTTTTTTTTGGTGGTAAAAATGGGCTTACGTGAAAACAACGGCTGCAGGCATAATCAAATCGAAGATCCCCCCATACTAGAACGAACATATTGTCCTCATGTTTTTACGAAGGGAACCTTACGCATACTAAAGCCGTTTATGAATTATGCTAAAGATAAACGTTAGTCGATAAGATAGGGATAATGGGATTCCCCAAAATGAAGCTGAGGATGTGAGCACGAGTGAATGAAGGACAAACCGCGATCACGAGAGTCATCACAATCTGGTGGAATTCCGTGGACAATAAACCATAAAAACACAAGCAAACGAGAATATAAAGGCGATCCTCTAATACAACAACAAAAAACACTTATATATTTATACACTATGCATACTATGACTACTACGATAAACTAGGATAAACATGGGGTGCCTCCCACGAAGCACTTGTTTTAGGTCACTTAGCTTGACCTGATCCCCCATACTTGAGCTTGTCAAGGGGGATAGAAATGGGGATGACGAACACCCAAATCAGGAGTGTTGTCTCCATGAATCAACATCGGGCTTTTCTGATGAAACACCTTGGAAGCTTTAAAGCCCCGATGTGATAGAGAAGAAGGAGATTTCTCCTTAGAAGCAAGAACACCGTGATTGAAAACTTTGTCTTCATTTTCGGATGAAAATATAAGTAAAGTATCAATCACGGGGGGAAGAGGAGCAAGAATTCCGTGTATTCCGACTTCAATCTGCTTATCCCCGAGATCGTAAATCTTGTTACTATCTCCGAAAGGAGAAGAATCATTAAGATCGGATCCGAGATCATTAGAAGGAATGAAGTCGAAATCCAATTGAAGGGCGAGATGGGTGGGCAAAATATTAGGCACATCAACGGGGATGTCTTCCACCACATCAATGGTTGAATCTCCCGAATCGGGATAATCAACAGAAAGATTCGAACTCTGACGGAAGTTTAGAATTATCGTCATCTTCCGAGTCGAAATCATCACTCTCAATACCCGATGGTATTGAGTCATCACCATCAAAAAAGATGTCAATCTCCTCTATAAGAGAGTCACTATCCTCAACCGAGATATGAGATAAAGGGAAAGACTCGATAGAATTTTTAGAATTAAATTCTTCCGAAGGGCGGGGAGAAGAGTTATCGTATAGCAAACTCTCCAAAAAGAAAATATCACCCTCCGGATCAAGGTTGATATTATCAATTCCCGGTGGAATTGAATGGAGACGAGTGAGTTCACCGGTGAACCATGCGAGAAGAAAATCAATCTTTGAAATAGAATCAAACAAGTATCACGATTAAGCAAAGATCTATAAGATCGGATTCGCATCAAAGTGAATCAGATTGCCTTGGGGGAATTGGAAGTTATACTTTCTAAACACCTCATCACAATTGGACTAACTCATCTAGATACAAAAAGAGGATTGGAAGATATTTTGCATACCTCCTCATCACAATAGGCATCCTCAGCATTAGCATCAATAGAGGGTTTAGAGAAATGTGTTAAGAGGATATTCACAAACGAGCACATATCACACTCTCTTTCGATATCGGAGATAAATCTTTGGGCTCACTTGGTGTTGGTAAAAAGGTTTCTCAACACTAGACTTTATGAATTTGTCCGATTCCATTTCCGGAATTGTGTCAAGATGCCATGCCTCCCGTATTATGAGATGAGTCAAATACGGGCTCTCGGCTGATAAACGCGGATGTGATTGCAAACACAAAGATCTGAGGAAGTCCAAATAATAGTAATCTTACAGGTAATAGAACTTTACCTGCTTCGCGTCATCATCGTAGCAAACGGGAATCATCAATATCTATCTTTATCCGCTTGCTCTATCTCAGATATCGCTTTTCTTCTTCCTTTTTTTTGTATCAATTGAACCAACCATATCACACATGGATGTCATTTGCTCCATAAGCTTGTTTTGGGAATTGAGAAACTCATTTTGAGCATCGAAAAGGCTATTTTAAGCATTGAAGATTGGATGAGTGACGGTATATTGTGGGGGTTGAAATTGGTCCCCGCAAAACCAAAAGAAATAGAATCATAGCAAAAATTTGGCTCATGATAATAGTCTGCATTCGTTGGTTGACATTGGTAAGTTTCATGAGGACCCCCGCAATTTTCACAACAAGGATATTGTTGGTGAAAACTCGGTGAAGTTTGTGGAAAATAATCAAAGCTTTGATTGAAACACGGGTCCTGATTATAGACAAACTGGACTTGAGGTGGACAATCATAACCGTAATGAGAATCGTTCCACATAACTCACAATGAGTATGGGACGTATTGGGGTTGTGGAGGATGGATTGCAACACTTGGGAGAATCGTAGAAAGTACGTAGTTTGAAAAATTTATTGGTGTTCCATACCAACATTACAATAAAAACAAACTCTATCGAATTCATTACAACCAAACAATGTTTGGCATGTACCAAAAAGACATTGTTGTTGCAAACTTTGCAAATTTTTTGTATGGAATCTCAATAAGGTTTTGATTGTATCAATTGGGTTCCAGGATTATAGATAATCCCGAATTTTTGCGTGGACAATATATAAACCATAATGAGCACCTTGCCCACAAGACAATACAAGTACAATTCTTGACAAAAGATATCCGTCGTAAACGAATCAACCCACACTCGTAACAACAATAGTGTTAATTTGTGTAGGACCTTTGTGATGAATTTACAACCGAGTGCCGTTGTTTTGACAACGAATTGGCTCTTGATTAACAAGTTTAGTAACGTCATTCTGATGACTTGACGTGTCTTGGGAAAGACTTGAAAAACTTCCTCCAATGTCTTTCGTATCATTAGAGGCACATTGTCGACAAATATAGACCATGAACCGGGTCTCCATTAAATCGAGACAAAAATTTTCAATTTTAAGGGGTCGTTCAGACGAGTCGGGTACGGAAACAAGAATCTTGTCTTCAAGACTCCCTTTTGAACAACCACAGTCTCCAGTGTACAAAGTTCCACAAGAACGAGCATTCTTTAATCGCGTAAAAGGGATTTAAACGATAGCCTAATGACACCATAAGAAATAAACAATTTAGAGGGATAATAAAAAAATTAATAAATAATGGATAGTAGAAGAAAAAAGAATTAAATGAATAAGAGGGTAAAGAGAATAAGAATTAAACGAATAAGAGGATAGAGAAGAATATTTTTAGCTTTTTCAAATAATACATAAGGAAATAAAATAAAAGAAAAATAACAAAAGAAAAATATTTTTAGTTTTTTTAATATTTATAAGATTGAAAAGAAAAATAATAAGAAAAATATTTTTGGATCATTATATTTTTTTTAGAACGAAAATAAACTTTCCGAAGAAAGGATCTTCAAGGCTCGAACACAATCAATTCCGTAAAAATCGCTACACCTCTCCCCGGCAGCGGCGCCAAAAATTGATTTCACCCAATACGTTATAAATATAATATATAAGTAAGATAATCAATAATAATATAATATAGTATTTCCGTCTGGTTCTAGATAAACGCTTTTAACCAAAGCAATTATCAAAAACCTTTTCGAGTCTTTTCCTCCCTCGGCGAGAGGTGGAATGAAATACAAGGGAAATGTTGGGAATCGAGCTTGATTTGTCCATTTAAATTTTTTTTGGTTTTTTGGTTTTAAACTATTTTTATACTAAAAATTAAACTAATGTTAATTCTAATATTTGAAACTTCGAGACTATAACTAAAAAATTGACCTAAAAGATAAAAATAACGAAAATGCTTGCTAAGTGACGTGAAATGTTCATTAAGTGCGGGCTTAGGTTTAACAAATTAAAATCCTTAGAAAACAAGTTCAAAAAATTAAAATGACAAGTAAAGTAAAATGCTTTTTTTAAAAATAAATGTTTTTTAAACCTTTTTAAACCCGCACCTAAATTCCAAATCACTAATCACTTAGCAAACACAAGTAAACTACTCACTACTCATAACGAAATACAATTTAACAAACATAGCATTTAACGACAAAAATAAATCTACACTAAGCATGACAAAAATCAAATAGGCAAACATATTATAAAACATTAAAATAAATCTACTCTGAGTATTGAAAAAGGATTAGAAAATGGAACCGAATTGGAGCCCCGCAATTAAACGAATACCACCTAACTTATTTAGCTAAAACAAATAATCAAATTCGGTCTAGCTAAATAAGCCCTTAAGCTCCACGCCTCATGAGTAGACTCGTACCAAAAACAAAATATAAAACAATGAAATATAAACTGTTAACATTTCAAAATGCAATTAAAAAATATGTTGCTATGTTACTCGAACATATAATAAACCAAAAAGGCCCAATGTTCATTTCTAGATCAGGCCCAAACTCGCAATCCAAATAAAGATTTTATAAACCACGAAGTCCAACAGTTCACTAAGTCTAATTCCAATTCTAGTAAGCTAAACGTGGTACAAAAGTTATTTTCGAGTTTGGGCTTGTAATTGAAATGAAGGTTTAGAACAGGTGGAGTAACGAGTAACAAGAGCAAACATCACAAATTTTTAGACTAATCCTACAACATTAATAAGCTAAACCAACACTTAATAAGCAAAAAAAAAACGATAAGCTAACAAAACATATCATATAAAGCAAGCAACGTTTAAGTTCTAAATTTAGCTTTTAATTTTGAGACTAGATGAAACTTAATAAGATATAACGAGAATGAATTTCTACAAATTAGCACCGAGACAAAATCTATGCCTAATATCAATAATAAGCTCACTTATGTTGAAATAAGCACATAAGATCGTAAAAATTTATCTAGCAATTTAAGCTCATATTAAACCAAATAAACTATTTAAAAACTAAACTTATTAGAAAATTTGAACTCCTAATAGAACAAATACGAATTAAGCACGACAATAAGCTATATCGAACTTATTTGAGCTTATTATATCAATAATGCTTAAAAACAAATGAGATACAATCAAATGAGCTGTTTCGAGCTTATAAGATTCATATCTTAAGCTTTTTAGAACTTTTTGAAATAATAAGCCACGAAAATAAGCTCGAATAATAGGCTGAAATAATAAGCTACACGAAAATAAAGATAAACGAACCAATAAGCACCAAATAAGCTAACCGAGATCTTTAATCAACTTCAAACCAAATTTATTACATGATATTAAAAAGCTTACAAAATAATCTAAGTACAATAAGCTGGAAAACTAAAATAAGCTATTACAAAAAAGAAATAAGCTAAAAAAAAATAAATACTAAAACTAAACTAAAAAAACTAAAAAAAACTAACTCAAATGAGGGGGGCGAGCTGCTATTTAAAGGGTGAGAAGGGGTGAAGTTGTAACTTATGCTTCCCAATCCGCTATTAATCACTCGGACCAATCAGAGGCAAGGAAAAAGGTGGCTCGGATCATGATCCATCCGTTCAAATCGTTACACGTGGACTATATGTTTGCTTAAATCGTACGCAGTGATATTGTCTGTTGGATCAATTTCCTTCTCAAGCAAATAGAATTAGAAATGTTATAACAAACTTGCCACGTGTCAATACATAACTCGTCCTCTCAATTCCTTAGTGCTATGTCACGTGCAATATTTTTATTTATTTGGGAAGCATGTGATCCGACGTCATCATTGCATCACCACCTCTTTAAAACACATTTAATTCTTGGGTTAAATATGGGCTAGTAGCAATACGGACTGGCCCGGCCCATAAAATGGGTTACGGGCTGGCCCAATAAAATTCAAATGCACCTTTGGACTCGTTTTCTCGCGCTCTTTTTATTCTCGTGCTCGGTTTTGCCCGGCTTTGTCTTTATTTTTTGTCCTTTTCTTGATATCCGTACCTGCACATACACAAACACAAAAACAAGCATATATTTGCCATTTTAATTATGTTTTTGGTCTTTTGGGTTCGTTTTTCATGGTAAAAGATATGTATAAAATAGCGAATACCAGGTTACGAACAATCGAATAGGATAACAAACTAATATCGAGTCAAAGGCTAGAATACATATAGCAGATTCCACATATGAAAATAGCCGTGGATCAAATGACATAAGAATCTTTTGAAAGAAAGGATACGTATATGTACCAAGTAAACACGTGAATGAAAAAATCAACAGGCGTACCACAACGAAAGAACACACAAAAAAAATCAATCATAAAGATGGAAATTCTTATACCAATTATCGACTTTACTCGAAAGACCTAATTAAACAATGTTTTTATAAAAATCAATTTAAAATAGAGAAAGTCACTTTAAGTATAAAAATCATTTTAAATAATAAATAAAAGTATCTTAATTGTAATCTTTATAAAATTCATTCTGGTTGTCATAAAAATCTAGAGATGGTTATCTAATGGTGTATCGTACCTTACCACTATGAATCACTATAAACCTGCTTTTTATAATAAAAAAAATCTATTTACAAAGATCATTTTATACACAGTTTTCTCCAAACACTAACACAATACTTCCAAAGGGTTTTTATAATTAGAAATCAATTTTGAAATATGTTATTCAAAAAAGGACACCATAATACCAAAAGGGATCGTAAAACACCGTACAGACTCTAACACAATTCTATTGTTTGAAAACGAAAGAAAATACCAGGAACTATATACTCAAAATAAAATCAAACTAACTCGCACAAGAAAACTCATGCAAGACGTTACGTACCAAAAAAAAAACGTAAGGTCTTATCCAAAATAACGATCAACAGAGCAAACCTAAAAGCATCAATACTAACACGTCGCCAACAGGTTACGCAAACCAAGGGATATACAACCAAGGGAGTAATGATCCACACTAATATGTTAGGAACAATTAGTGCTTAAAAGAAACATTTGATACTCATACGAGTAATCAATGCAACGAAAGAACTAACGAAATACGCCTATATCCGAAAGAGCAGATCCGAACAACTAATATACATCAAGGCGTAGAATGGGAAAAATCAGATATCCTTACTAACAAAGTACGATGAAGGGATGCTAAGCTTAGACTTAGGAAATCCGAACAACACCAGAGCAACGAGCAACCTCTAGATAATACAATACAGGTATCCGAAAATACTGAGATAGAAGGAAATACTATCTATACAACTCAACTTAACTATCCTCCAATTAGGGTAAGAGAATAAATTCTACCCATACCACCATGCCTTATCGTGATTACACATATAAACAAAAATTTTACACTACACCTACACACCAAACACAAATAAATGCAAGCCATAGGTTACAATCTAGGCGTGTGTGATGCCTTTATAATTATGTTGGCCACCATAATTATAAGTGCCTCCTTTCACACATGTACTTACTTCCAAGACTACCCATTTCAATCATAATTCACATATAAACACATATTCCACATTGCACATCTTAAACCACTCCAACTTAACACATAAAGGATGCTCCATAAAATAACTACTTACTTATATCAAAATAAAATCGAAATGACATAAAGGAACGAAAGTCTCGCAATAATTCCCAAAATACGAAATATCCAAAAGAAATAATCAATAACAACATGACGAGGTAAAGGACGGGATAAACTTATGCTGGGCCTCGCTTGGGTTTAACTTTGCCTTCGCAAGAATCACCCGACTCTACGGGTCCAGCCCTACTACGCGCATCCGACAAACGATCAACTATCCTATCTCCTTCGGTTCCACAATAGGCTCCTCTTATGGATCCTTATAACGCTTAAGTCCTGTTAGGAAAACGGTTCCCTAACGAGACTACTTACGGGTGAGGGAAAAACATAGCTAAAATACTAAAAAAGTAATATAAATCATATCAGATAATGGTAGACAAAATAACTAAAATGACAACTTAGCAAAATACAAAATATATAAGCTATGCAAAAATAGAGGGGAAGCATAGTAGTTATACACTTAAGCCCTAAATGCATCTACATGAAGGAACCGTAGGTTATAGTCTAGGCTCAACCACCTACTTCTCTATAACCATTGGCTTTGATACCAATCTGTCACACCCCGCCAAGGCAGAAACGCAAGGCGCGACGAGAAAGGGAGTCATTATAACACATTGGCGTCTATATAGAGAAACTAAAACATGCATAAAACACAAGGTATAGACACGCAGTGTCATGAAAATACCCAAACACATCAACAAAATCCAAAAGGATCTAACATTGAAATGAAGGCAGTTTATGCCAATGTCATGGCATGCAAATATTCATACATCCTAATAAAGCAAACAATTAACATTCATCATCCAAAACAAATAACGAAATCTAGATAACTAAACTTTGCCAGCTGCTTACGGTCTATCTAGCCGCTTACGGTCTATCTAGCCACTTTTCCTAACTTTAATCTCATCCTGCTGAAAACCTGAAAATTATGCTTATACGTTAACACAATGGTTGGTGAGAAACATAGGTTTTCCGACACACATATCCAATTCATTTATAAAATAATTTAACCAATTACTGTGATTATAAAACAATACTTTTGCATAACAATTATGCTAACTAACATATAAGCTAACATGCTATTCAATCCAATCAAACCAACAAATCATATACTAGGTAGGCGTACCCAGCTGATCCCTCAAACACTAAGCAGATGACCCATATCGCCCTTGGATCATACCAAATCTCTTTCCCTCTAGCTCAGGCCATGGATACCCGAAAGTAATCCTCCCGACTAGGCAACAAATCAATATCACATCACATAACATGTAGCACATAACGCATATCAGTCACATAATAGTCCATGCATTTACACTAATACATAATTACAGGAATTCAAAACTCATTTTAACACTTGCATCATTTCCATCCCAAGTTTAAAACGCAATAAAAAGTGGGACTATGTAACTCACCTGAATGCTCATAACGCAGCTTCCAATTCCTATCACACAACTATACAAATAAATAAACACGGTTACACGCGACCAAGCTAAAAGCTCTAGTCCATGTAACACACATATAATGGATGTCTAAGGGTTTGATTAAACATCATGGGTCACCCCGACACCATGCTTAACCTTAACCACCTCATTAACACATTACACTAGTTAACTATAATTTATTTGAAAATGCTGAATTTTAGTGTATCTTTACTAACTCAAAACCCTTACTTGCTGACTTTCATAAATTATACCAAAAATCACCTAAGTTCATTTATGATTTTACTAACTACATTGTCATTCCTAACTACTCATTACATGTGCAACTATCCCAAATAAAATCCAACTTCAAAACTGTCCCAATTCGGATCTGATTGCACACTAAAATGTATGGCCCTAATTACCATACTTAGACTCACAATCAGAAGCTATACTTCTAGGGTTTATTTATTTACATATAGAACCTAATCACTGTAGATTGGCTAACCTTATTTCTACTTTTAAGTTAGGATTTTACCCTCCCAAACATTACCTAATTATGACCCGTATTTACTATTTTGACAACTTTTCTTGTAACCAATATTTAACCAACTTCCAGAACTCCAAATCATTTGAGGCCAGACTTTTTGAAAAATATACTCTTTGAACTACAGTTTAGGTTCTTGAATTATATCCAAACACATTTCTAAGTTCTAGATATCATCAGTTGAACACATACCTAAATTATGCTCAACTATAAATCATGTTCTAACGCAAACCCTAACATGCAACAAATGGAATACTCATCTCCACACACAACGCACTCAAAATGAGATGTTCACACACCTCAAAATGATATTATACACCTATTCAAACCACTTAGCACATACATATAACACATAGCATAACAAGGAATCACACAAAATGATCTCTTAGCCACTTCTAAAGGAATCACACAAAATGAACTCTCAAATCTCAACTGGACACTCAAAAAACATTGTTTTTGAATGAAATCGATCGACTTTCAAGGGAATATTACTATGATGATCATATGAATGCAATACTTGGTGTGTACACTGAAATGGATGAAGTTACTAATTTGTAATGTGATTATCTGGAAGCTTTGGAAAAATGTGAACATCTTGAAAAAGAACTTTCAAAAAGTAGAACAATGTCAAAGAGTTTTGAAGCACTTCAGAAACATGCGATTAATCTTGAACTTGCTTTACAACAATGTAAAGAATAGATAAAAAATGACAAATCTTTCAATGGAAATCAGTCAAACGTATTTCTAAAAGAACGTGAATAATATTTTGAAATTCAAGACTTGAAAGCTCAATTATGAGACAAAGGAATTGCAATAAGTGAGTTGAAGAAACTCACAGAAAAGATGAAAGGAAAATCTGTGGAAACTAAGTTTGAAAAATCATCAGTTATTCGACAACTGAATGCTTTTAAAAGTCAAATTGCACCGATTCTTGGTTATGGAGATCTGGTTTAAGGAAATATCACTATCAAAAGGGTTTATTACATCGAAGGACTAAATAACAATTTATTCTCTGTTGGTCAATTATGTGATGCAGATTTGGAAGTTTCTTTTAGGAAGTCTACATGTTATATCCGTGATTTGAAGGGAAATGATCTTCTAACAGGTTCTCATGGCACAGATCTATATTCCATCACTCTTCAAGACACACTCCCAATCTAATTTGCTTAATGGCTAAAGCTTCATCGTCACAAGCATGGTTATGGCATCGTCGTCTCTCACATCTACACTTTGATACCATCAACTTTCTGTCGAAGTATGATATTGTGACTGGCCTTCCCAAATTGAAATTAGTCAAAGATCATCTTTGTTCTTCTTGTGAGTTGGGGAAAGCCAAACGAAAGTCTTTTCACACAAAGACTACCCCGAGATCAAAAAGACAGTAACAACTTCTACACATGGACTTATGTGGTCCCATGCGGGTAGAAAGTATTAATGGAAAGAAATATGTTCTCGTAATTGTTTATGACTACTCCAGATATACTTAGACTCACTTTTAGAGGTCCAAAGATGAAACACCTGAAGTTCTTGTTGATTTCCCCAGACTTGTCCAAAGAGGACTTCATGCTCAAGTTAGAACAATTCAAACTGACAAAGGCACAAAATTCTTGAATAAAACTCTTCATGCATACTTTGCTCAAGAAGGGATTGAACACCAAACGTCAACTGCTCGAACACCTGAACAAAATAGCGTTATCAAAAGACGAAATTGTACTCTTGTTGAGGCTGATCGAATAATGCTAAGCGCCGCTAAAGTTCCTTGGTTCTTCTAGGCTGAAGCAATTGCAACAACATGTTTTACTCAGGACCGTTCACTCGTAATTCCTCGACATGAGAAAATACCTTACCAGATCATCAATGGCCAGAATCCGTCTGTTAAGTTCTTTCATATTTTTAGCTCTCTTTGCTACATCGTCAGAGATGGTGAAAATCTTGACAAAATGAAGGATAAAGGTGATGCATGTACTTTTGTAGGGTATTCTACTCAATCAAGAGCATATCGGGTATAGAACAAGAGAACAAGAGTGATAGTCAAAACTATTCATGTTAACTTTGATGAATTGCCTCAAATGGCATCAGATCACGTTAGTTCTGACCCCGTTCCACAATGTCCGACCACGGCACTTGAACATGACAGTTTAAGTCCCGGTCCCCAAAGTCAAGAAAATGTTCCTCAGGCAGCTGAGACAGTAACAACGTCAAATGAGCTTGATTTTCTATTTAGCCTGATGTTCGATGAATTACTCAATGGAACTACTTAAGTTGTGTCAAATTCTTCCTCTGTAACTACTGCTGATGCACCTAATCAAAGTAAACAACAACACACAACTCCATCTACTTCAACAACCGTTGCTGCAGGTACACCTCCATTGATCATTCAAACAACACCTGAAACTACAAGTCAAGCACCAACTCAAGTACCAACTGTCACTGCTACTGAGAACATTAATCAAGCAGAAACCAATAAATAAAATGCACATGTTGAAGAAGACAAATTTATCAACATCTTTAGTACACCGGTACAAGAACGAGGAGAGACATCGTCTCGTCATGTTGATTCATCAAACATGCATACATTCTATTAACGACACCCTTCTGAACATCATTGGATGAAAGATCATCCATTAGAACAAGTCATTGGAAATCCTTCTCAATCAATTAGAACAAGACGTCAGCTAGAAACAGATGGCGAGATGTGTATGTTCGCACTCACCGTGAGTCAAACCGAACCGAAGAACATCAAAGAAGCCATGGCTGATTCTGCATCGATTGAAGCGATGCAGGAAGAACTTCACTAGTTTGATCGATTAGATGTATGGGAATTAGTCGATAGACCACTATGCAAAAATGTCATTAACATGAAGTGGCTCTGGAAAAACAAACGTGACGAAGAGAATACTGTAATACGTAACAAAGCTCATCTTGTAGCTAAGAGATATGCTTGAAAGGAAGGAATTGATTTTGAAGAGTCTGTTAGGAATTACGTTTTCCTAACTTAGTACCGACAGTACTAATAGTTAGTACTGATAGTTATAGTTAGTACTGACAGTACAAAATGTTAAGTACTGATCAGTTAGTTAGTACCGATAGTAGAAAATAGTTAGTATCGTTTAAGAGATATGTATGAGATATTTTAGGAAAAGATATGTACGCGTTTTGTAAGCCTGTTAGGGTTTATCCTTGGTCTATAAAAGGATCCCTCTTGGCATAGTTAGATATACGAACTCAAGATATCTCATAGCAAAATCATATCTCATAGTTAGTAATCTGTAACCATTCAAGGCAGATTAATAGAAATTATTATTTAGTTCTTCATTGTTTTTCTTAGTACTTGTGTTAAGATTCCGCATTAACACATAGTATTCATAATCAGTGTTTCTACATAGTCAACTGTATTTATACATCTTGGCTATCATCCTTAATAGGCTGCAGAGATCTATTCATAAGGGACTCACAAGTGGTATCAGAGCCTGTGAGAAACTCTGAATAAGAAGAACAATCAAATCCAGTTATAAACCTTCATCCTTCAAAACTAAACATGTCTGGATCACAAGATGAAATTCCACCACCACCACCACCTCCACCATCATCACCACAAACACCAACCCAACAAACTCCTCATACAGTATCAACCATCAAGCTGCCTATTCTCAAAAAAGGAGAATATGATATATGGGCTATGAAAATAGAACACTATTTGGCCCATACAGACAATCTAATCTAGGAGGTTATACAAAATGGGAATGATCCTGTATCAATCACTACAGATACACAAGGACAAATTAAGGTTTTGCCTCCTAGAACTACAGAAGAAATAATAGCAAGAGAAAGAGAGAGAAAAGCAAGGACCACCTTTCTTATGGCTCTACCAGAAGATCATCTTGCTAAATTCCATAAGAAGACTGATGCAAAAGAGATGTGGGATGCCATCAAATCTAGATTTGGTGGAAATGACGAATCCAAGAAGATGCAGAAGTATATCTTGAAGCAACGGTTTGAAGGATTCTCTGTATCCAACTCAGAAGGGCTTCACAAAGGCTATGACAGGTTCCAAAGTCTTCTGAGTCAGTTAGAAATTCATAGAGCAGGTGTATCCACTGAGGATGCAAATCAAAAATTCCTAAGATCTCTACCTTCTGCCTGGTCACAAGTTTCCTTAATAATGAGGACCAAACCAGGAGTGGACAGTCTAAGCTTTGATGATTTGTACAATAATCTAAGAGTCTTTGAGAGTGATGTAAAAGGCTCTACTGCATCATCCTCTAGCATGCAAAATGTAGCATTTTTCTCTGAGAACACCAGCAGTACTAATGAAGTTAGTACCGCTTATTGTGTTCCCAATCCTTCTGGTCAAAATTCACAGTATGAACAAACATCATCATACTCATTACTTGCTAATCAATCAAGTTGCCCTCAACTGGATCATGAGGACTTAGAACAGCTTGATGAATATGACCTTGAAGAAATGGACTTGAAGTGGCAAGTGGCCATGATCTCAATGAGAATGAAAAAGTTTTACAAGAAGACTGGTAGAAAGCTACAATTTGATGCAAAAGAACCAGTTGGCTTTGATAAAACCAAAGTTGAATGCTACAATTGCCACAAGACAGGGCATTTTGCTAGAGAGTGTAGAATCAAGGGAAATCAAGACAACAGGAGGAGGGATGCATGGAATTCGGGAACCAAGGATGGGAGCAGAACTGGAAAGAAGGAGGACTCTAAAGCATTGGTGACAATTGATGGAGAAGATGAAGATTATGCTTTGATGGCTTGCAACAGCTCAGACTCAGACACAGAGGTAACTTCTTGTTCAAATAAGTGTAAAGAGTCTAATGCTAATCTTAAAAAACTGTATGATGCTCAGAGAGAACAACTTAGTAATGCAAGCATAGAAATAAAGGCATATTCTCAAGGTCTTAAGAAAGTTGAAGCACAGTTAGTTGCTCATCAACAAGGACAACTTTGGTATGAACAAAAGATAAAATTTATGAAGATAGATTTAGATGATAAAACAGATGTTCTAACATACCATAAGAAATTGCTAGCAGAAGCTCAAAAAGAAAAAGAAGATTTAAAGGCTAAAGTAGAAAAATGGCATAACTCTTCTAAGAATCTTAGTAAACTGCTTAATACCCAAATGAGTGCTAATGATAAGTTTGGGCTTGGGTATGGGGATCACAGATATGATGGTATTTTGAGCTATGAAAATGAAGTTTTACAAAGTGTTTTTATGAATAAAGAGAGTGAGTTAGAAAAACAACCTTTGTATGATAGGTTTGTTACAGCAGGAGGAATGCATGCTGTACCCCCACCCATGACAGGGAATTATATGCCCTCTGGACCTGATATTGAAGTAGATTACTCACAATTTACATATGGTCCAAAACAGACTCAACCTAGTGAATCTGAATCCCAATCAAGTGAATTTGATACCTGTGAATCTAACATTAGTACAGAACCCTCTGAATTAGTGTCTGAACCAGTTGTCAATGAATCTAATGTAGAATGTCAACCTAAGGTCTGGTCTGATGCTCCTATCATTGAGGAGTATGAATCAGATAGTGAAGATGAGTATGTGTCTATACCAACAAAACAACAAGAAACACCTAGTTTTGCTAACCAGCAAGTAAAAACTCCTAGGGAAACTGTTAAGAATCAGTTCACACATAGTCAAAAACCTAAAGTTGACAAGAAAGAGTTGGGGTATGGGTTTACTGTAAGAGCATGTTTTGTATGTGGTAGTCTTAATCATTTAATTAGAGATTGTGATTTCCATGAGAAGAGGATGGCTTGGCGTGTATATAGAGAAACTAAAACATGCATAAATTACAAATGTATTGAACGCAGTGTCATGAAATACCCAAAACACATCAAACAAAATCCAAAAGGAGGTCTGACATTGAAATGAAGGCGTTCGTGTCACCGTCATGACATGCAAACATTTACATCTACAAAGTAAATCTATTAACATTCATCATCTAAACAAATAACGAAATCTAGATAACTAAACTTCGCGAGTTGCCTATGGTCCATCTAACCACTTTTTCTAACTTTAATCTCATTGATATTCGTCAAAAACCACTCAGTATACATATATATATATATATTTTATACTAATATACTCTATATATATATATATATATATATATATATATATATATATATAGTTACATATACATAAGCAAACGTATCATACAAATTATTCTTCACGGGTATCGTTCTCCTCGGTGAGAGGTGAATGGAAATTCACGTTCATATCGTAAATCGAGTTTGATTGTCATTTAAGTTTTGGATTGATTTCTAATCTAATAACGCAAAAGGAAAGCAACTTAAGGCACGCTAAACTAGAAATAAAGGCAACTTAAAAAAATAATGACATTTAAACACTTAACGATTTAATTAACGACTAACGGATAAACAAAAAATTATCAAAATAAACTCTAAAAACTTAAAATGTAATTTTCTTAAACCTAAATGTCTAAAACTAATTTTTGAAAAATAAAAAATATTTTTTTGAATTTTTTACACTATTAAAGATATTTTTTAAAACTAAATAATACTAAAAATGGAATTAAAAATATAAAACTTAATCCTAAAAATTTGAGAAAATTTGTAAAAATTCTTTAAGCTAAAAAGGAGGTTTGTAAGGAAAAATGGAACAATAAGCAGTCGACAATAAGCTGTTAAAAATTCAAATAAGCAAATAAGCTTAGAAACTAAACTAGCTTAAGAAATTAATAAAACAACATACTAATGAAAAAGTCCTAAGGGCAACTAGTTAAGGCATTGGTGTGTTAAAGGAGAGGTCACAGGTTCGAGTCTTGTGACCTTCTTTTTGCAATTTATTTTTATTTTCATTTTCATTTTGAAAAGCTAATCTATAAGCTAATATAAGCTATATTTATGAAAACACTTTTTCTGAAAACTAGAAATAAGCTAAAAGAAACAGATTTACTACTAAGCTATGTTTTTGGTATTTATGAATGAAATGGCTATTTGCAGCCCTAGATTAAGCTAAACAAATGATGTTTTGAAACCTTAATCAGCTAAAACAGATGAAGTTTGGACTACAAAGAGCTTATTCTATCAATTTCAGACCTAAAAACAACTTATAACTAATCTAGATTTGTAAATGAAAATAGACTTTAGAACTTTTGAAACTGAGACTTATGATCTTTTAACAGTTTGTTACCAAAACCTCAAATAACAATTGCAAAACTTAACAAACTATATTATACTATATTATGAACCTTAAACAAACATTTAAACAACATCAAACTGCAACTAATGAAGATCTAAGATATAAGCAGTTTTAGAAAACTAGAACACCAAGATCAATAACACTTATGGCTTAACCTAACTTGAGTTTTAAACCTTAAAAACTTATATAAACTGACTTTTAGGCTTAATTTGAGCTTATCAAAATTGACTAAAAGGCCAAAAGCAAACCAGCAGTACTAACTCAAGTTAGTACTGCTAGTGCCAAACACCCCTTAAGTTTTATGAAAACCATTTTAAGCTTAAAAACAGATTTATAAAAGCAATAAAACTAAAACAAATTAAGTTCAAAGTATATGAAGAACTTTTAAGCAATATTCAAACACAAATAAGCATTAATCAATAAGCTAAAACAATAAGCATATTTTTGGTTTTTATAACAGTTTTGAGTAAAAACTTAAACTAACAGAATCTAAACAATAAGCAAACAATATTAAATAATAATTAGACAATATAAGCTATAATAACCAGAAATTAGCACCAAATAAGCAGTAAAATAAGCAGAAACATAATTAAGCTAGAAATTGAAATTGATGACTTACTTTGTCCTTTGTTTAAACAAGGACTAGATTGCTCTTTAGAGCTTATCTACAAGCTCTAGCTTGTTGAAAATAAGTTGGTGAAGTCCCGTAAGCCCATCCAAATCCGGCTCATCTTCCAATAATAAGCTGAGGTAATTTTGAGGGTGGAATTTTGGGTAAAGTAGCTTAAACAGTAAGTAGAGCCTATTGTATCTTAAGTGATGTCTAAGCACATTATAAGCTGAAATTTCATAAAAGTAAAATAGAATTTACGCACAAGTTTAAATGAAAACTGAACTTGTATTAATACTAAAAGAGTTACAAATCTTTGAAAACAAAATACAAAGAGATACGCTAAGCTTTACTAAAACCTACACTACTCCTAAAACTAGTTGATCTTCTTTGTGTGATTAGCCCTTCCATTTATAGTGAAGAAGAGAAACTTCTAGGCCCCTTCAACATCAAATCTGAGCCCTTGATTCATATCCAATCATCAATCCCATCTTATGAGCCTTTGGATTACTTCCACGCATCATTGGCCAATGAGGGAGCTTAGGATCGCCAGTGTGGCATTGGTGTGTCAGATGTGTTAGGGCTTAGTCTTCTAGAATGGGTGAAAGCGTGTGGGTAAAGTTGGAATTTACCCTGTGTTCGTTATTAAGTTAAAATGGGAGGGAAAGGGGATGAGGGTACAGTAAAGTTGACCCGTGATATCCTTTTGACCGTTGACTCAGGTTTTGATCTTTGGTAATGGGCTTATGACTTTGGGACTTAGGCTAGGAATGGGTTATTGGTAAATAGATTTGGACTTGTATTTTTGTTATATTTTAGACTTGGTTTAGTATAGATACAATGTTAATAGGCTGACCCGGCCTAATAAAATGGGTACGGGTTGGCCCATTAAGGATGTATATGCCTTCGGCTTCGGTTTTTCACGCTCTTTCTATTCCCGTGCTCGGTTTTATCTTTTTTGCTTTGTTTTTGTCCATTTTAGATATATTCGTTACCTACACAATACAAATCAGAAAACACACATATACAATGCATTTTTCATGTACTTTTGGTCTTTTAAGCTTATTTTAATAAGGAAAAAGAATATGTGAATAAACACATATCAAAAATCCCCCATACTAAGCTATTGTCGTGTCCTTACGCAATCTCATAAACACACTTAGAAAACCAAAAATTTTAACCCCCTTAGACTAATCACCTCGAGAAGTAGCTAAGTGTTCATCTAAGGAGATTAAGAAATCACTAGTTTTGAAAAGCCCCCTGTTTTACCATTTTTATGCATTTATTATTATCATTTACACATATCATAACTTTAAGGATCAAGGAACAAGAGATACTAAAAGGATAAATTCATCGTCCTTAATTTTTCACCCACCCCAAACCAAGCTTAAAAACGAAATCATTGTTAAAAACAAGTTAAGATGCTACCACTACTCATAAATGCTAATTGTGTACACATAGCTACTTTCTGCTCCCTTATTCCTAAATCCTCTAAGAATTTTATTCTTATTATTGGTGACAAATAAATTAATGGCTTATTCACATAAAGTAAACCCGGTTTAGACCATAATTAGTTTGGGAAATCCTGTCTAAGAGGAGATATGGTGGAGAATCAAGGTCCAAAATTAGGTTCTAATTTCGCTTGATTTAGGGGGTGTCTTTTTTTATTTCATTCAAAAACATATCTGAAATACGAGTCAGAGGGAGACGGAGGATTTTTATTTAGTAAACCCGAAGGCAAAATTTTGGCTTTATTACTATTATTCAACTTTATTAAACTCGGTACTTTTTAAACAACTATACATTCATATATTTATATATATATATATATATATACTTATATTTTTATATATACATATATTTACTTATCATATCATAAATTCACATAACATATATATATATATAAATTTTATATATATATGTAATATATATATATTTATATTTATAACTATAGTATAATTATATTGTATATTTTATATTTTCTTTATTATTTTATATATATATTTTTATATATGTTTTTATATTCTATTTTATATGTATATATATAATATTATATATCATATCACATTACTAATATATACACATAATTTTTTTTCGACTGAACATCATCAGGCGTATATAAACCGAAAAGAGCCAGTAGGTCTTATTTCATCCTCGGTAATTTTACTCGAACTTTTTGACCTCATTTTTAGGCTGCAAAGCAGGGAGCGAATGACCAGATTGCAACAAAACTTTTTATCAGTCTCAGGATTTATTATTTTTCACTATGGGCATTCTTTTGAAGACTACCACATCGGCAGCGAACCGACCAGAGACAGTAAACTTTTATCAGCCCACAATTATTATTATTATTATTATTATTACCTTCACCCTTTAAACGACTGTCACATCGGTATGCGAGCCGACCATGATCCAGAAGTCTTATTTTGGCTTTGGTTTATTATATTATTATTATTTATTATTTTTGTAGCCAAATTTCAAGTCATGTGGTCTTTTAACAACTGCCACATCGGTATGCGAGCCGATCATGGTCCAGGAGTCTATTTCTCCACAACACTGATAAAACCTCGATGTGTACCTTACTTTTACCAGAAGGAATCTCTATGAAGGGATCTACACTAATAATCGCAAAAACCAAAGAAACTTTATTTATTTAGCAATTATATAACGTTTATCAAGCTGATAGGAGCAAAAAGCCACAATTAACCTCTATGAGCTCTAAAGAGTTCCAACTACTCCATGCTTAGCATCTAGCTTATATTCAACTCTATCATTTCTCGTTCTTCGCAAATTTAAAATCTTTACTAAAAATATCGGCGAATGCTTAGTCTAATAAAAACAAGCTTTACATATTTAAAGTTTATCATGAAAACTTGCAAACTCTTAGCTTTTTCAAGTTAGAATTCGCTTTTTAAAGGTCTTTGTATAAAATACTAACTAATAAACTTAAATTTATATAATTTAAGAGGCAAGCTAGAGCGTAACACATTGCTAGATTAAGTCAAATTATGAGTAAAAAGACAAAAATTACGTGTCAAAACTCTTATTCTATTTTGATATTTTTTGATTTGGCATAAAATCATATATTTTTAGCTATTTTTGGTCGTGTAAAACGGGGGATTAGCTGAAGACAAGGCAAATGCAAGTAAGATCGAATCGAAAGATCTCCCTATACTAGAACTAAACATTATCCTCAATGTGAGACTGCCACCCCCATACTAATTTCAAGGTATAATCCAAATATTAAGGGGTCTCTACGCAAATCTAAAAGTCGTTTATTAATTTTGCTAATAGATAACCATTAACAATATGATCTAGGGATATCGGATTCCCATTATAAGCTGCAAAGGATTGGAAGGATCGAGTGAATGATGACAATAATCCAGCACGGAGATAGTCTCAAATCTGGGCACAATCTTGGACATAAAACATAAAACACGAAATACGAGAAGAAGAGGCGAGCCTTCCTAAGTCACACTTATTCCATAATATTATCTTATTATACTACTGGGATAAGCATGGGTTGCAATCCCTTAAAGCGCTTGTTTTGTGCGAGTCTCTAGCTGAATCTCCCCATATCATAGTGAATATTAGGAACAAAAAATAGGGAAGAGGTAAACGTTCCATAGGGGTTTCTTATGCCACCGGCTCTAAGGAATAAAAACTATAAGCGGAGATGTCGGGGTCAAAAATGATACCCTCACTCCCGGAGGAGAGATGAAAAGGAGATTCCACCAGATAGGTGAAATAAGAAAGAAAAATTCAGATACATTGTGTTGTCTTTCCCCCCCCCCCCTACCCCCCTACTTGGGAGAAAGATAATGGCGATCCTCAAAGGGTAATTTCACATATGCAGGAGAAATAATTTTCTCATGAATCTTGAGGTCGAAAAATTTTTCCTTCTGGTCATTAATTAACAATTGGAGAATCGTACTAAATTTCTTCCATTCATTTTCTTTTGATATCCAAAATACAAATTAATCATTCATTCTCTTCGAGAGGCGGTTCATCGGTGAACCCCTAGTAGAATGGGATACAAACGCTAACCTTAGGAGTTAGAAGGATCACGGTGATGTAAAAGCTCAATATCTTCATTGTCGCCATCCGGGGTCGAAACATTCATTCCTTATCGAGGTCTGATTCAATAGGGGTCACTTGTTCATCGATCGTCCTCGTACCAACCTCGTCAAACTATGAGGTTTTATCGTCACGAGAGATGTATTCAGTCATCGATTAATTCGAAATGGGGGTGTGTATATTTTTTTAATTCTTATTCTTATCAACCTTACCCTTATCGGTTGTGACCTCGTCATCAACTAGAGGTAAATTTCTCCTTTGAATAGATTTGTGGGTTAGAGAAAGTCATGAATTTCCACTTGGTACGTCATGGAAGGATGAAATAATCACAACGAAGGTAAATAACAACTACTATCACTCCCGTAGGGTCCAATCGGAATTAGTGGGATGTAGTACATGGGCATTACAATGACTTTTTGATTTCGTGTCGGTTTCATTGTTGTGGTATAGTGCGTAGATTAAGCATTTCACCTTGTTGAGGTGTACTCGGGCTCCAAAGTCGGTAATCGGGTGTATTGCACTAGACAGAAGGTTATTGAGATACTATTTTCATTAAATAGGAATAGTACTCTCCTCGTAATAATCGTCTATCATAAAAAGAATTGAAACATCGCGGAAGGCTCGGTAGTATAAGTACTAAGATTCGCCGCCTGATCTCGTTGCCGAAGCTCTTTCTTTTATTCAATTTACAATATTCAGTCCATTGAATTTTCCATTAAGGCTCATCATTCATATATCTTCTACATTACCTTCTATAATCCGATTATCTATTTTCTCATTACGATAATCTTTAATCGGAATTTGTATTAAACCATTACTTAGCAATTTCATATAAAATATGACTGCTTTTAGTCCTCCATATCTTGGATACTCATTTCTTGAGGAGGTGAATGATCGATATTAGCCGCTTGCTTTTGTTGAATTACCATTTCACAAAATGATTGCATCATGTTGAGAAGTCCATTCTGTGACTATTTTATTTTATCTCATCTAACGTGCACATCACTTATCCTTTGTTGATTAAGGTCTTCTTGATGATCGATGGAATACTGCGGGGGTTGGTCAAAACCAGAATAGTTAGAATTATGCTCAAAGTGGCTTTGATTCATCGGTTGACATTGAAAACTTTTCTATAACGGCCAGTTATGAGTTACTGGATTTTCGTAAATGTGGTTTTCAGATTTTGATTTTTTAACAGGTTTTGTTAATGAGTATCACAAAAAGATTATGGTAAAAAAAATGTAAAGAGGCATTTGGGTGATAACCGTATTTTCTGAAAGTAATGTAATATGATAGATGTTGTATTGATTGAATGAATTACATAAGAGATGGCATATCTATTTATTAAATAGATATGCCATCTCTTATGTAATTCATTCAATCAATACAATATCTATCACATTACAAGTAAAAGGGCAATTTTGAAAAGATATTGATAGACACTAGACACCTTTACTTGAAGGACGATCTAAACCGCATCAAGGTAGCACCACTATACCGTGTGCGAGCTCCGTAAAAAAAAAGACTAGAGATTCATTTGGCAGAATATGACTTTCATTGATAAATAGCGGGGTATAAATACCCAATAAACCTTAACTTGTAAGATAAGTTGAATACAAAAACATTCATAAACAAAATAGTCAAACATGACACACACATTTTCCTAACACAAAGACATTCCTAAACAAAATAGTCAAACATGACACACACTTTCCTAACACAAAGACATTCCTAAACAAAATAGTCAAACATGGCACACACTTTCCTAACACAAAGACATTCTTGAACAAATAGTCAAACATGATAGACAAGTTCTAGCCCATTACAAACTCCTTCTGCCAGCCCGGTGCTTTCTTGGTCCGCTTCCCACGACCCAGCCCATCAACCGTGGGCGTAACATTCTCTCCTTCTTTGAAAATTACCTTGTCCTCAAGGTTATAAGAAGGGTAAGTGTCTTTGAAATCTGACATCCATTCCCATGTTACTTCCTCCGGAGACCGTCCATCCCATTACACCAAGACCTGCTGAACTAAGCTTCCATTGCGCAACACTAACCGCGAGTCACATATAGCCATGGGTTTTTCCAACGGCTGCCCCTCTTGAAATTCCTCAGGAAATTCGGTTACAACTTCCTCCCTATTACCTGAAAAGAGCTTGAGAATCGACACATGAAATACCGGATGAATCTTGCTTGTACTAGGAAGGGCGAGTTGATAAGCCACTTTCCTTATCTGTTCTACTACCTCATATGGGCCATAAAATCGTTTGGCCAACTTATTTGAAAGACGCTTAGCAAGTGTAATTTGTCGATAAGGCTGGAATTCAAATGATGAACACAACCTCTTTAAATGTTCAACTCAACAAGTGGTTGTTGGTGCTACTAGGAGTGACTGTCGATGCTTGAGTAAATGTGCTTTTTTCTAGATCTGCTTCCGGATGTTTAGAACATAGAGGTCTTGATCTTATTTTGACATTTCTGTTTGGTCAACTCACCGTTCGACTCAAGGATGTTGATGTTGTAAAAAAAATGTTGTTCCTTTTGTTGTATTTTGGAGATATATTGTTAGTTTTAAATTTCAGTGAACAAAAACATAATAGGTTAGGATTCTATCAGTTGCTTGATTTAGGTTCGACACATTTGGTTGAGGTCACCATTTACCTTTTAGATGATGGATGTGAATGTTCTTTCCGTTTCTTTGCATTTTGGATATATCATTAAAATGATAAAATATGGTTTTTTGTATGTTGCTACTTTGGCAAGTTTATGTATGAATTGTTTTTCTTGCCACGTCGACCAGAGTTAATGAACCTAAATGCTAACTATGGTTCCTTTTTTATATTTTAGGAAGCATTCATGTATTTCATAAATGGCACTTAAAGGCGGACGCCTGCCATAGCTTTCGGTAAGGCATACCACGCTTTTGTTGTGTAAGTTTTGGGATAAATAAAATTATCGGAACAAAGTAACTTTTTTGGTGTTTTAGGTTATGGGGTTTGCTCAAGATTTGATCTTTTGGTGTTTTTGATAACAGGAGATCACAAATTAAAGGTATGTTTCGTATTTGTAATTTGAGGCTTATGAAATATAATCCATAATCAAATGAGCTTATAAGCCCACGAATAGGCTTAAGCAAACACAGGGGTGTTTACTTCGACTTATATAGCGGGCTTATTGCTTATGTGGTTCTCGGCTCAAGTTTCATAAGCTCATTTTTTGTGGCTTATTTTAAAACTTTTCACCTTATTATGACATGATAATAAAAGGTCAGCTTCTGAAACTTAAGGTGAAAACCACATAAGCCATAAGCCTGCTATATAAGCTGAAATTTGCATACAAGTCTCCAAATAAGATGAAAAAAATCAGGCTTTTGAAAAGATAAGCCTAAATTGGATAAGCTCGACAAACACCCCTTGAGTTGATCTGTGTTTTCTATATGATTAATGAATAAGGTCTTATGTCGTAGATATATGCAGGAAGCATTGGACGCAAGTGAAAAGCTGATTGAAGCTAATCCTGAGTTTATGACTACTTGGAATTATAGCAAGCTACCCTTCGACGATAAGCTTCAAGCCCTTATTAATGAAGAATTCAAAATTGTAAGTTCATATCTTTTATGATATAATACATATCTGAGTAAAAGATTATAGGTTGAATGTGATAGTAAAAACTAAATTCATCAACATGAAATAAGCATCTTCCGCTTAAATATAAGCTGATAAGCATTGGCCAACACCCGCAACCTGCATGTTAATGTAAAACTTTGTTACATTTAACCCTTTTTCTTTTTTGATTTCGATGTTGTTTCGTGCTTTCTGTCTTTTTAACCTAAAACTTGATGTGAAATATTAAAGATGTTGAATTTATAAGATTAGAGCGTCGTTTTAGTATAGGAATTGTTGTGCATTTCAGTTTTTGTTCTGATTTCGATGTCGTTTTCCTGTTGTCTGTTATGTTAAGTTAACACTAGGTGTCATCCGGGTGCTATAATCTTCAGCTAGACGAGGTATTGAAACAAAGTCTTTGATAATTAATGTTAACCGTGTTACATCCGTTTCTCTCATAGTTTTTATTTGTGCAGGAGTCTCTATAAAGATCTGTCATTATGATGAATCTGAACGTGTAGCTCTTATGGAGGAAGACTTGCACAAGTTTCTTATCAATGTGGGTTATGTAGCTTAACAGAAGTAAATGGGGTGTTGTCAAAAGGCTTTTGAAGACTTTTAAGAGAGCATGTTGGTTGATTTCCAAAGGGTATATTGACATTGTAACTTAATTTGAATGAATTATGTTGCACAGTTGACTTATACATGTTTATGGTGCTTGATTCATCTCATGTTTGTTAGAAAAAAGTTTATAACTTGCCAATTAATTGATGATGAGTTCGTTATTCTCAAGTTGTGATGGCTTATACATAAGCCCCCGCCGCAACGCGCGGGTCACATACTGACTCGTTATATACATATACTATATTTCAGTTAAAACTACGTCGTTTTGACGTAGTGCTACAGTAACCGACTCATCGGGCTCCCACTTTGGGCTGACCATTTGACATTTTTTTTTTTTGGTTTTTTCTTTTTTTTAACTACGCAACTTAAAAAAAATGCTCGACACAAAATAGGAAACAAAATTACAAAAGTACTTATTTATTCAGATCAAAAAATATCCGCGACATGAGACCAAACACATAAGCCCATATAAAAAAAAGAAACTATTGCACAAAATAAAAAAAATAAAAATTTGCTCGGCACAAAATAAGAAAAAAAATTACGAAAGTATTAATTTATTCAGATCAAAAAATACCCACGACATGACGCCCAACACATAAGCTCATATTAAAAAAACTATTAAACACGAGACCGAAAAAATAAAGCTGCACAAAATACAAAATACAAAAAAAAAAAAAAATTAACGTCCGCATCAACGCGTGGACAATCATGCTTAACACATATTTACCCAAACCTCATAAAATTATATTAAAAAAACCCAAATAGCAAAAAAAACAACCTTTAAACACATAACTTTTTTAAAAATTAGCACACGCAAACCACACTTATAAAACTTTAAAATCTTACCATACAAATTTAAAAAAAAAACACCCACATCTATGATAAAAAAAACACCGCCCCGCAGCAACGCGCGGACAACTACGCTTGTTTTCTCCTATATTCGGAACCGATTATACACTGTTGATGTATGATCTACTGGAAGGTATAAGGATGAAAACGAGTCGGGGCAACTAAGTTTCACATAGGCCGGCAGCGATCCTACTTGAATATACTAGTCTAACTGATATTAGAGCTTCTTGATATTTCCGAGCTTGTTTTAAGTAAGATCTTTGTACAAAACATCAAACTCGACACGTTGATTCAGTTCAACTCGACCAAGTTGAAATTATCGACTCGAATGATATCATAAGATCTAAGAACAAACAATTTTACAAAAATGAACAAAAAACTACTTAACCTCTATGAATCTGCTTCAATACAATCATGGATCATAATTACATAACGGTCTACACATTCAAAATCCAAGGTCAAAAAAGTAATTGACCATTTTTCAACTTTTAACCAGTAAACCAAATCTCATCTCAACCGTCCATCTTAATCTTAATCTTTAACCATCTTAACAACATTCTGATCCAACGGTCCAGATCTTTTTGGCGACACTAACCCACATAACAAACCACCACTCTTTCCCGCCAAAATATTCAACTTTAAACCGTTTACCACCTTAACCGCCGTTCCCGCTTCCGAAACACAACCCGATTCTTCACCTTCACTCGTCTCCACACCCCGTTTTCCGTTATCTTTTCCCTTAACTTTGCCGTTAACTTCACCGTCATTTTTGGCGCCAACACTATTCAAAAACCTAGTCAACCTCCTATCACTTTCCGCAATCATATCACGAAAACAAATCGCCTCGACCCCACTTAGCGACGGAAAATCGTCGCTATTATAAACCGTCGCCGCAATATTCAACACCCCGTTAACTCTCCCAGACTTTCTCCTGATATGCAAAGCCGAAAACCCCGCCAAACCAATAACCGCGCCATTTCTCGAACTAATCGAACTGCTCGACAATAAATACCTCGCCGTCCCAACGAAATAATCGCGTAAATATCCCACCGCGTAAATTTGAAAAGTGACCGCCGACGTGGCGCTGATTAAGAAATCTTCAGCTACGCGAAAAAAGAACTTGTCATTCCAAGTGGGGTTTTGGTTGCCGATGATATCGAGTGTGCTGCGTAGTTTAGTGGAGGGGTGGATGTGTATGATAGCGTAAGTGTGCATGCGGCGCATGTTAGTGGAAGTGGTTAGGTTTTGGGCTGAGATTAAGTTGATCTCGAGGATTTTGGTTGTTTGGGGTTGTGGTGCTGAGGATGTTGAAGGTCGGGGTGTTTGGATTTGGGTGTTGATGTTGTCCATTGTGGGGTGTTTGGATTAGGGTTTTTAGGGATCAAGAAGTTAAGTGAAGGAGATGAGATTGAGAGATGAATACTTTTTTTTATTTTTTATTTTGGTTTACGGGTTGGGGTTTATATATGAAGTTTATTTCTAACGGCCAGTTATGAGTTACTGGATTTTCGTAAATGTGGTTTTCAGATTTTGATTTTTTAACAGGTTTTGTTAATGAGTGTCACAAAAAGATTATGGTAAAAAAAATGTAAAGAGGCATTTGGGTGATAACTGTATTTTCTGAAAGTAAAAGGGCAATTTTGAAAAGATATTGATAGACACTAGACACCTTTACTTGAAGGATGATCTAAACCGCATCAAGGTAACACCACTATACCGTGTGCGAGCTCCGTAAAAAAAAAACTAGAGATTTATTTGGCAGAATATGACTTTCATTGATAAATAGCGGGGTATAAATACCCAATAAACCTTAACTTGTAAGATAAGTTGAATACAAAAACATTCATAAACAAAATAGTCAAACATGACACACACATTTTCCTAACACAAAGACATTCCTAAACAAAATAGTCAAACATGACACACACTTTCCTAACACAAAGACATTCTTGAACAAATAGTCAAACATGATAGACAAGTTCTAGCCCATTACAAACTCCTTCTGCCAGCCCGGTGCTTTCTTGGTCCGCTTCCCACGACCCAGCCCATCAACCGTGGGCGTAACATTCTCTCCTTCTTTGAAAATTACCTTGTCCTCAAGGTTATAAGAAGGGTAAGTGTCTTTGAAATCTATTCCCATGTTACTTCCTCCGGAGACCGTCCATCCCATTACACCAAGACCTGCTGAACTAAGCTTCCATTGCGCAACACTAACCGCGAGTCACATATAGCCATGGGTTTTTCCAACGGCTGCCCCTCTTGAAATTCCTCAGGCAATTCGGTTACAGCTTCCTCCCCATTACCTGAAAAGAGCTTGAGAATCGACACATGAAACACCACATGAATCTTGCTTGTACTAGGAAGGGCGAGTCGATAAGCCACTTTCCCTATCCGTTCCACTATCTCATATAGGCCATAAAATCACTTGGCCAGCTTATTTGAAAGATGCTTAGCAAGTGTAATTTGTCGATAAGGTTGAAGCTAAACGAGTACCTTAACCCCTACATTGAACTTCATGTCACGCCAATTACGGTTGGCCTTCACCTTCATTCTATTTCTTGCCTCCACAAGGTTTTGCTTAAGACGCCGCATTAACCCATCACGCTCTACTAATAACTCCTCTACAGCCGCAACTTTAGATGAACCTGGCGGGTACGGTATTAAGGACAAAGGTAATCTACTATATAATGCTTGAAAAAGTGACATTTTAATGCTACTATAGTAGCTCGTGTTGTAACAGAACTCAACCCATGGTAAAAAATGCATCCCCTAGTTAGGACTATCCGACACCATGGCCCTAAAATATTATTCTAAACCCCGGTTAACCACTTCTGTTTTCCCGTCCGATTGAGGGTGATACGTTGTGCCATGATTCAATTGTGGCCTAAGCTAAAATAATTGCGTCCAAAATTTACTGACAAAGTTAGAGTCACGACCAGAAACAATTGAGTTTGGTATCCCATGGTGTTTTATCACGATCTCCAAGAACAGTTCAGCCACCTTATGAGCATTGAAGTTTGTTGGTAACGACCTCAAACCTATCCCAATTAGTAATCAACCCATTCTTTGTCATCCGCCAAAACTATTTCGCCGTCGCACCTTCCAAGTTGAAACCACGATCCGAAGACATTGATCAACGCGGGTATTAAGCAACAAAAAATAATCGTTAATGGTAAAGATCCAGCTATCTGGACTGACTCCAGCACGTCCAACCGCATGGACCGTGGTAACAACGCCACTTAATCACCCCGCCTCCCTGTCGATTTTGGAGCAGTCCTCGTGTCACCAGTAACTCGGCGTGTAACGTGTCAAACTGAACCTGAAAAGCCGCGGCCTATTGTTGTGCCAGCTTTTCTATCGCATCCTTGTAATCCTTAAGCCATAACCGCACCATGTTTTCATCTACGAGTACAATGAAAGCACCAATTAATACGCCCTAAACCGTATCAAGGTAGCACCATTATAGCGTGTGCGAGCTCCGTAAGAAAGAGAAGGGAAGATTAGAGAATTATTTGACAGAACATAACTTTCATTAATGAATAACACGGCATAAATACCTAATAAACCCTAATTTGTAACACAAGTCGAATACGAAGACATTCCTAAATAATGACACTTTCCTAATACGACACAAGGACATTCCTAAACAAATAGATAAACGTGACAGACAAGTCCTAGCCCATAACAAACTTCTTCTGCCAACCCGGTGTTTTCTTGGTCCGCTTCCCACGACCCAGCCCATCAACCGTGGGTGTAACAAAAAACCTCGTTTGTTTATTTTCTAAAGATATAAATACCATCTTTAGAACCGAATGCAAGTGAGAACCGAAACCAAAACCGACCCAACTCGAACCGAATTTTAGAATCGCGGTCCAAATATACCGAATGTTTACGGGACGTTTAGTTGTTTTTACATGATAAAAAAATAATATTTTCTTCGTGCCGTACGTCACACTTATTTAAACTAAGATGAAAATTTACAAAAAAAATTAATTCTACGCAACCAACTAGGAGTAAAGTTTCTATGTATCTTGTCACTTTCGGTAGAAAATGTTACAAAAGTTTGGTACAATTATTTTCTATTTATGTGTTTTAGTGACAAGCTTAACCAAACATGAATAAAACTAAATTATGCGAGAAAGTTATATCAGCTTGATTGTATTAGTTTATTACTTTCATATTTATCTCTATTTAAGCACTCTAGTTTATTTTGCTATTAGTGGGTCACAATTCAAAAGGGCACAAATAGGTCAACTATAAAAAAATCAAAGATGTGCATGATGATCAATTACGTCACAAACGTTCGACCTTGTATTATGGTCTTCGACAAAAAGCTAAAATCTACAGCGACTGCCGGCAACCAAGGACGTAGTTCGGATATTGTGCTATATACTTTAATCGTTCAATATTATGTATGTGTTAGCCTCAATTTATTGAGTCGAACAAGGAAGCTCGGTCACTCTACGATGGAGCTTCGGTCTCTAATTAGTTAACGTTGTAATAGAATATTATCGGGAATCGGGCTCGATAGATAATCTAATATTGTATATGTTTTGGGTTTAATCCCAAGCAAAACCCGAGCCTGGGTCCTAGTTAAATATCCCGCGCGTCACTTTTAAGTGTCGGGGTATATAAGGAACTTTTCCACTTGGAAAAGTTAGTTGTTGAAAGTTGTTCAAAATATCTAAAAATATCTATTCTCTTTTCTCTCATCTCTCTCTCTAGTTTCTCTCTCTAAACAACTCATCTCTCTTTCTCATTTCTAGTCCGATTTCGTGATCGATTGTATGTTATGAAGTGTTAACGGGATCCTACAAATACCCTTCACCACACAAGGTGAAGGGTGTTGGATCTCAGTTTCTCATAGTGAAAGCCTCTATTTTTCCTTCTTTTATTTCTATCTCTAAACCCTCTTTCTCTCTCTAAGATTTTCCTATTTTCGTGTGATTTGTTGATGAAATGATAGCCTAACATTGACAAATGTTTGTGACAGGTTGACAGTTTCCCTAACACTTGCAAAAGCTTGTGACTGGTTGACTAATGGTCTAGCACTTACAAAAGCTTATGATGTGTTGATAGTTAGACCTCTTTGACCTTTGCAAGATATGTTGTTATGACCTTTCTCCCCACAATTGGTATAAGTTTTGACTTCCCCGCTCTATTTAACTTCCTATTTTAAACCAAAACCATCAAACAACTCAGCTACACTTTTCTTGCTTTTTGTTTGGTGGTCTACCAATATGAGTGTGATAATTTGGTGGTGTTAATGTGATTGAGCTTGGTGACTTCTTCCACATGTCTGGTCTATTTACATGAGCAAGTCCTTAGATTCATGTTGCAAACACATTGGCCTCTATGAGGACTTGCTGCTTGATATAAATCTCCTCTATGCCATGTAACAATATATTGAGCAACCTCCGGTTTAATGTGATTGAATTTGGTTGTGCCATTAGGTGGTGTGGCATTAGGTGTAAGAGGCCCATTACTCATGTTGATCACTTGCTGCACAATGACTCCTTTTCATGAGATATTGTCTGGTAAATTCCAAGCAAGTGATGATGGGCTTATCCTTGCCACCCAATAGTTGTCTGTTGAGAACCTAACACATATTGTTCAAGAAAACATCACAATTAGGTCTTCCTAAAAACATCAATGATTGATAGTGCATAAGTTAACAATATCAAATGACAATGCATTAGAAAACATCAATGATTGACACTGCAATATACATACCAAAGAAATGAGACCTGGCCCAATGCTGAGTTGGAATCAACTTCAGCCAATCATAAACCTCCTTGTTGGTTCTTTTAACTTCTTCTATGTTTTCGTTAAACATTTGCACTGTTATGGCTGTGGCACACCTCCACAAAAGATCTTTGTACTATTTCCCCTCCATGATAACTTCATATTGTAATAGATATGTTTCAAACAATATTTATGTCTAGATGCTAGGAACATTTCTTGCAGAGCAAGTATGAGTCCCTGGTATATATGCGAAGCTATAAAAGATACAGAGCATGAATAATGTTAAAGGAAAAATTATAAAAGATGCAGAATTTGTTAGTATCTTTTGTTTATCTGTTACAAAAGTGAAGTTTGAATTTCTAAATACCTCCAAGTCATCTCCTAAACAATCAAGAAACAACCTCTAGAGTCTTTGGTTTCAGACTCAACCACTGCATAAGCCAAATGGTAAGTTCTATTATTTGGATCAACCCCTACTACAATTAATATTTGTCCTGGATGTAGTCCAGACATGAAACACCCATCTAGCCCTAAGTATCTTTTTCCAGCTTCAAATATGCTTTTTAAAGCTCCTAAGAAAACATAAATTCTCATGAATTGTCTTGTGTCACTATCTACCTCACAAGTTCTTTCTACATCAATCTTGATTGTAGTGTTGGGATTTTGTTCTTGCAATTCTAAGGCATAATCTTTTAACCTAGCATACTATTAGATATAATTCCTAGTAACTGTCACACCCCTAAAATATCGCAGCGGAAAGGTAACCGGGGGCACGTGATGTTCATAGCACACAAGCACAAGATATAAAGAACGACCTCTATATGAGCCGTTTAAAAGTAGGCCATTTGATAAATTTAAAGCGAACCAAGTTTTTAACCAAATACAATAATAAGTTACGATACAAAACAATAAGTAGTTTGAAAGACCTCAAAATGATCCAAATTATGCAGGAAAACACTTCATAGATGCGACTTCAGATGCTAGCTATGTAAATCAAGAACCTAAGAAATACATGCTTAAAATGTCAACAATAATGTTGGTGAGTTCATAGGTTTTAGTAAATATAAGTGTGAACCATAAGATTTTTGAGTGTTTGACCACTATAACGCATACAATGATTACGATTGCACTAAGCTCATGACACCAAAGCTACAACAGAGTTTAAGTTGTCATAATAAGTTGCCCGACAGGTTTCTAACCCAAGACCACCTGGAGTTTCCCAAAAGGTATACATCCGTTTGACCAATCCTCTTGGTCAAGTAAGCGCTACTTACTCAGACGGGGGTGTTAACCCCAATAGATCTATTTACAACAATCGTGCTTAAACAAAGTAATTAACGATTCATGATAGTGGTCATAAGTGGGTTAACGATATGGTATGTGCTTAAATACACATACTTTTTACCTAATAAAACGACCCCAAATGACCAATAACGGACATAAAATGCCAAATATATGCTTGTTTTGTGTTATTTACTGTGCAGGTATCGAATATTAACATAAGGACAAAAACAAAGCCAAAATTGACAAAACCAGGCACGGGAATAGAATGAGGGTGAAAAAGTCAAAGTCAACGCCAAAAAGTCAACCGAAAAGTCAACCCCGCAAAGTCAAAGTCAAAGCCGAGCCAAAACCAAAGAAAACTTATCAGGCCAACCTGACCTATTTTATTGGGCTAAGTCAGCCCAATAAGCCAGGAAGACAAGGCTTATAAAAGCCTTAAAACACTTGGGCTTATTAAATATCAATCTGCCAAAACTGGGCCCAAGTACCAAACCAGCCCAATAAGTCTATACAAGACTTAACGTGCCTATTGATAAGGCCGTTAACTATTTTCACCCATAGTCCTTTAGGGACTAACATGGTTAGTCCTTGAAGGACTAACCATGCAACAACCACCAAACAAGAAGGGCCAACATTGTCACTTTTTAAACCCAAACCCATAAAACTAATTCCCGCCTAATCCACTGTTCATCATCTTCATTCCCCTAAACCCTAATCACCCATTAATCACCTATCATTCCTAATCTCCCTCAAACCCTAAATCCCTAATCCCATTAACACCCTGTTAACTCAGTCATACCCAGTCAAGCTAAAAACCCATTCTCCTGCCAAACCAAAACATCACTATCCAATCCTTTTCCCCAAACTTACACCCATGCAACAAAACAACAAACCCTTCACCCCACATCTTACCCCACACTACAAATAACTAAATTCCACCTTGGCGATCTAAAGAATTCTCATTGGTTGATGTTTAGAAGGAAAAATCAAGGGATGAGATTGATAGACTTGGTGAACAAGACAAATAAAGGGTTAAGATGATGACTTTGAAGTCTCTCTCACAAGAAACACAAGAAGCACACTTGTGCATTGCAATTTCTATATAAATATGGCTTATTTTTAGTTTGAAAGGGGGGTAATTTAGGAGTAGTGTAAAACTTGTTTTTAAATTATTTTACTTATTTGTCATTCACTTTTATTGTATGTTCAAGTTCAAGCATTATAATCTTTTTAAACTTAATGAAATTTTAGTTTTAAGGTTTATACAAATCTATCTTTTTAAGCTTTATGCAATCAAACTTACTGGTGTTTACAAGTTCTGTTTATAAGCTTATACATCCTCTTAGGCTCATTCAAGTTTTTAAAAAAAGATTTTAGTAAGGGTATTGTTACATTAACCAAGATTGGGTTATTAGCTTTTTGGATGATAAGCTTACCATGGAAGAGCTTATGGGTATTTACTGGCTTATTTAGATAAGCCAGAGCTTGTTGATAAGCTCATTGAGCATTGTTAGCCTTGTTTAGTGCAAAGGCAGTTGTAAGTTCCCGATTTCATTTTTCAGCTAAAATCTTTCATTTACTATTCCATTGATTATCTCTGTTTATTTTCTTGCTTATATTTTCTTAACTATGCTTATTATGTCTTTTTATTGCTTATTATGCTTTATGTGTAGGTTAGAAACAATTTGTTCAAGTTTTTCATAAATCGGCTTGTTTTTAGCTATTTTGAGCTTTTTCTTGTTAGCTTATCATTAGTGCTTATAATCTGTTGGAAAGTGCTTGTTTATGCTTTTTATTTCTAGCTTATAACTTGTCTTTCAAAATCTTGGCTTAAATCTTTTTTTAGAAGTTAAAATGAAAAATTTGTTTTTAAAGGGGTGTTTGGCTAGCAGTACTAACCTTATGGTTAGTACTATTTGACCATTTTTGTTTAGAAAAATCAGTTTTGATTCTTTATAAATCTGTTTTAGATCAATTTGAGTTAAGTTTTAATCAAGTTCTAGGTTGTTTTAATGTTCTTATAAGAGTGATAGCATTCTATGAAAGTTTTTGTTCCTAATCTGTCTTTTCTTTTGATTTTAAGATTCAAGGTTTTAGAATTGTGTTTTTGAGCTTATAATGCATTCAAAATGGGTGTTAGAATCTGGTATCACAAGCTTTAGTACTGTTACATTGCTTTTAGTGAATATGGGTCAAAACTGTTTTGATTTTCAAGCAATGGGTTAGTTTCTAGGCATTTTTAGGACCAAATTTAAGCTAGTGTTAATTTGTTTGAGGCTTTAAATTTTTGAGCATAAGCTCTTTTATGGTTGGACTTGATCTGTTTGTGCTTATTTTCCATTTCCAGCTTATTTTGAATGCTTATTTTTAGGGCTGCTAGTTGCCATTTTTCTCTTAAAACCAAAAATGCATTCTGTGAGCAGATTCTTTGAAACTTGACTTTAGTTGCTTTAATCTGTTTTGAATCATGTTTTTAATGCTTAAATTTGTAGTTTGTTAGCTAAACTTATCATGTTTTCAATTTATTAGCTTATTAGCTAGCTTTTCATGGTTTAATTTGCTCAAAAATATGGTATTCTTCTAGGTCTGCTAGTTTAAAGTTAGTATTATTGGCTTATTTGTGCTTTTCAGTGCTTATTGCTTTGATACATGTGCTTATTTTAGTTCATTCATGCTTATTAGGAGTATTAGAATAGAAAGTAGTTTAGTTAGTTTATAGGTTAGCTTATTTGAGCTTATTTCATTAAGTCTAAAGCTTGACAAGTTTAAGTGTTTTTCTGCTTATTTCAAATAGCTTTTCAGGGCTTATTATTGGTTTTCAAAGTTACTTTTAGTTTTAGAGAATGCTTATCTTAATGTGCTTGAAAAGGTTGTTCAAAAAGTTTTTCATCAAAAAAAAACTGTTTTCTAAAAAAGAGAGGTCACAAGGGTCGAACTTGTGACCTCCCTTTCACATAGCATAGCATTTAACAAACACCTCCACTACACACTGCCATTGGGTCTTTTTCATTTATAGTTTGTAAAATTTAATACTTAACCCTTCTTTGCCAGTTTTGATTATTAATGCTTATTTTCTTTTTAACTGCTTATCCGTTTAGCCAATTTTCTAGTTCTTATTTTTCTTAGATTCTACCTAGTTTAAAGTATTTTCTGTAATTTTTCTAGAAATTTAATAATTAGTTCTACTTTTAATAATTAATTTAGATTAAAACCGTTTTTAATTCATAATAAATAATATAAAAGTCAAAAAAATATAATTTTTTTTTATTTTCTTTTATCATTTAGGATTTATAAAAATTAAATTTTCGTTTGTAGGGTTAAATATGTAGAATTTAGTTTTTTTTTAAAACGGGATTTGAATCCCATTATCGTTTTAGTGTTTTAGCCTTAATTGCTTTTGTTTTTAGCATGCCTTTACTTGTTTATTCATTTTATTTGTAGAAATAGATAACCAAATCAAATTTGTGATATTCAAGCATTGTTTCACAAACGTTACCTCGATTTTCAAATTCGCACCTCGTCGGGACACGACCCGGGAAGGTTTTTTTTAGGATTTTGCTTTGGTCAAAAGTAATTTTCTTTTAAAAAGCCTTTCTCTCTCTCACTATTATTGATATTTGTGATTTATTTATATATGTATTATTATTATTATTATATATATATATATATATATATATATATATATAAAGCAAGCAATCAATTTTTGGCGCCGTTGTCGGGGAGGTTGTGTTACGATTATCGTGTTTCGTTTGAAGATTAGTGTTTGAAGACCTTTCCCCGTGAAGTTATCGCTTTCATTTGTGAATATATTTTCTATTACTAAGTATTTAAAAATACCAAAAAAATCGAAAAACAACATAATCGACCGTTGTGTCACTTGTGAATTCGGCTCACCTTTAGATTACAAACTATAAGAGAGGTATAAGGAGGGCCGATCCTGCGAACTTCGACCCAAAAGGAGAATGTTTTTAATAGCTTCACGCTTACCCGCTCCTTCGCTTCTTTGTGCGTTTTCTAAAGAGCTACCATACACTTGTTCGATTATCGGTTACCAAAAATATTTTTTCTTTCTTATGTATTTTTCTATAAATAATCTTCTCTATCCTCTTATTCGTTTAATTCTTATCTTCGTTACCCTCTTATTTGTTTAATTATTCTATATGTCTTCGTATAACCAACGTGAGTGTGTGGGGTGTGGACAACCATGTGATGGATTTTATTGTTATCTATGTACGTGCCAACAATGTGGTGTTAATCTTATAAATGGAATTTGTTTGAATTGCACTTATGGAAAGCCAGTCACTTGTTGCGGGTGTGAAGGCCCGTTAAACGGTGGATTTTGTTCATTTTGCGCTTCGAGAGCTAGAAATTCATTCGCTTATGATCCAAATCCGAATTTTTTTCGATGATTCTTAAAATATTTCTTACCGCCCCACACTATCAACCAATCTTGTGTGAATTTTGCGGGAACGATGCTCGTTATGGTTACTATTGTACACCGCAAGTTCCGATTATCTCTAATCCGGAACCATGCTACAATCAAAACTATGATGAGTTCCCACACACTTTACCAAGTTTTCAACTACAAATTCTTTGTTGTGAAAATTGCGGGGGTCCTCATCAAACTTTTCAGTGTCAACCGATGCACCAAAATTTCGATAATTCTAATTCTTCCGGTTTTGACCAATTTCAACCCCCGCAGTATCCCGTCATTCATCATCCTCCTCAAGAAATGAGTATCCAAGATATGGAGGATCTGAAGCAGCAGTATTTAGATGAAAT
>BQNB010006114.1:68932-98949 GCA_026074375.1 Tanacetum coccineum | reverse complement strand
AACTGAAAAGATTCAAAATAAGCCACAAAAAGTGAGCTTATAAAACATAAGCTCAAAATCAAATAAGGCTACATAAGCCGAAACAAACACCCCCTATAGTGCAACGATCTAATCAACAATATCCTCTAAAAATAACACACAAAGTACAATAACTATAAACCTGATTAAAAGGGCATATAAGATTATGAAACATAAAGTGAGCTTATGAAACATAAGCCCAAAACCAAATAAGCCATAAGCCGGCTATATAAGCCGAAACAAATACCCTAATATTAATTTATGGATGTGTTTTTTAAGTACTAATTAGTAAAAGGATTTTGAATTTTTTACAGTGTGAAAAGGCTGAAGAGAACGAACCAGTTCTTGTGGGGTGCAATTGATTAGAAAAGAAACAAAGTGGGTATAATGTCTTGTTATATTTATTTTACACAAAAGTTTAAATTTAAATTTTGTATGTTCATATTCTCTTTATGGCATATTGTGTAATGGAGTTTGTGATGCTTAAAAATGTTGAGAAACAGTTTATGATAAAACCATTCAGGGTGGCATGGTGGCATGGTGACAAAAGGGTTTGTTACTATCGCACAAAAATGTGTAAGATCTCAAGTTTGATTCCTCCTAAGTGTAAACAACCCTGAAGTGACCGCACCACTGAAAAAGAAGGGCTTTACCCGGTTTGAGTGTGTGTGGTGGTAGGTTCGGACCCCGTGGATTAGTTGGCCATGGTTGCCAAAAAAAAAAAAAGTTTATGATCATGATGATGCTGGTGTTTTTGATGGTTTAAAGTTGCAAACAGTTAAAAAGGAACAACTGAAAATTTCACTTTGTAAAGAGGCTCAATACAACTGATGTGAAGTCTATTTGTTAGTAGTTTAGTTTATGAACATTTGGGTTTTAGGACTAAAATAAATTCACGAAAGCATTTCCACGCTGAAACTTGAAAGAGTGCTTTCGATATGACGTGAACACCAAACCTCGTCATTCCTTTCAATATATAACATGCTTAGTTATCGACGATTATACATAAACACAACTAATCAAGTTCCATAACTTTGGTGACCACATGTTTTAGCCTCATAAACACAACTAATCAAGTTCCATTAGGCTGCATTTTACATTATAATGTCAACATGTCATATGCAACACATTTGGGCTATAAGAGCATCCAGCATCCACAATGGGAGGTCATAAGTTTCATACTCGGATGTGCAAAAAAGTGATGTATGTTATACTAGTCTCGCTCGTTTCATGATTAATCGTCAGGCTAGTTATGGACTACTTTCAATTTCTTGAACCTCAATCATCAGATGCAACAATGTTACAATGACTAAGGTAAGGTGTTGGCCTTTGCGCCAATTTTATCTATGGAGTATTCCATGCTTTGTGACTTGTGAGATACTGAGATTGTTCTGACATCTATCCTTGATACCATGTATGTTCAGTGTCAGTTCCATGTTTTATGGTTTTAGCCCGTTTCTGCGATGCAAAACCTGATTTTGACTCTAATAAGTTTGGGAGCCTCTCGTCTCTTCTTTTAACGGCGCACAGTTCCTTTTCTTTTTATCACCTAGCCATATACATTTGACTTGTTTACTGGAAGATATGTAAACCACTTGATCTTTGAGTGGGTACATTTTGATTGCTATCATAATGTGCACATTTTATTCTTCATTTAGTTCGAGATGGATGCAAATTTTAAATATATAGTCATCTGTTATTATACGGATACCAAACATATACACATTTGGTTGAAGCAAGATTGCAAAGTTGTACTTTGGCCCCAAGCTTTTGGTAATCATGGTTTACACCCAGACTCAAGAAGGTTAGCATGGCCAACTCAATATTGTTTACACCCGGTAGGAATTGAACGTGTGTATGGACATTCATATTTTCTATAATTTTTGGCTGTAAGCTTGTTTATAATAATTTTTGGGATACTAATGAATTTTTTTAACACATATATTTAAGTTATTCAAGTTTAAAGTTTTCAAGGACATTTTATAAACAAAAGAAACATTACAGATTACATCGGAAAACAAAAATCACTGCTAGGAACAAGACCTAGATGACACAACAACCAAACTACCACCTATGACTTCAACTAAGGCAAATATCCGAAGACTTATTTTATTATATACTTTTTTATTATAAAACAGTAGCCAACTTATTTTTTTAACAACATACCTAATCCCGCTTAAGAGAGGTATGGGGGAGGTGAGATGTAGACAGATCCTACCGCTATCTCCGATATAAACCCGGAAGTAAAGATATTGCTTCTAGGGGACCTCCGGCCAGTGTACGTGTGCATAAGGGAGTTGCTCAAGGAAAGAGAACGGAAATAAGCAGGGCCGTCTTTGAGGGTGTGCAAGGTGAGCGACGGAAAAAGTTTTAGAGGCCTCAGAATTTGTCCCGTTAACAATTATATACATGTGTACATATATTTTTCTCAAAGAAAACTCTATTTAGATGATAAAATATCTTAAATGAGACATATATTAAACGGTTTATATAACTAATTTGTATTATATCTTATAGACGGTGACACTTTCTATATAATATTTTTTTTCGAAGGGCCTCAATATGTGATTTCGTCCGGGACCCTCAAATTTTTTAAAATTTAGGGACCACCCCTGGAAACAAGGCACAAGCAGACAAGCAATCAACATCATAAACCCGAGGAAAACGAACAAACACAAAACGAGCAAAGGGCAAAAGATACGCACATAAAATGACAAGAGAAAAACACACAAGGCACAATAGCAAAAACATAACCATACGGGCAAGCACGCAAAAAAAACGCAAACAAACAAGTATACAAAAGGCAAACAAAACAAGCAAAACACACGCCTAAGAGAGAGCTAAGGGGAGCTAAACCTAAGGGCAAAGCAAAAGAAGGAAAGGGGGGGGGGGCTCCTAATCGCCTAAAAAACGACTAACCTAGGAGAGAAACTATGGGGAGCAAAACCTAAGGGCAAAGCAAAAGGGGCTCCTAGGCGCTAAAATGCCAACTAGCTAAGAGACACGAGGGCCTAAAACACGCAAAGCAAATCTAGTACGCAACCCCTACAATCCTAAATGCACTCCCTAAGGGCAAGGCCCAACTTATTTTTTTAACAATTTTGGTATTTCATTAAATATTTAACGATCATCCGTTAAGTTCACATTTCAAGTCCACTGCCGCTGCCACCGTTATCACCACCAACCCTGCCCACCACCACGACTACCAAGCACCGCCTCCACCACCAACCATATGTAAGGTATCGGTGGTCACCCACATAGTCTATAAAACATGCACAACGAAATTAAACACATAAGGCCATGCATACCAATACCTTAATAGATGGATCTTATAATCAGGCATATAACCTAATCTAACATGCATAAAACATGTTTATGAATTAGTTACTTGATCATGAAGTAATGTAAGCTCTTAGACCTTCTTGTCTTGCACGGAATCGTCTTCTTCTTGATCTTGATGCTTTAGTCGAACACATTAGGGTTTCGTAGGAGAATCACCACGTGAGATGCACCATGTATTCACCGGTACTGCATAGGTATAACTAGGGCCAAGAATCTGTGCAAGTTGGAGAGTACATAATCGAGTAACAAGTCGACCAAGGTTTAGTCGACATGAGAATCGACTTTGGTTGATTAGGGATCGAACCAAAAGGGCTTCGACCCTTTGCTTTGGTCGATCGAACGAGAGGGAGAGAGGAATAACGAGTTAGGCTTTAGAGGATTGTTATTGTTGGTGCAACATTGTTTAGGATCTCCTTTATGTTTTAGTGATAACAAATAAACGTTCTCAAAACGTAAAATAACAAACGATAGCCAAAATCCATAAAACCGGATTTTCACCTCTGGCGCGCTGGTCACGCGTCAGCACATGGCCAGCGCGCCACTTGCGAATTCCGTTTTTACGGATTTGCTTTTGTCGGCTTTCAGCTTACCCGGTGTAACACCCCTAAAATTACAACGCAGCGGAATACCACTTGGGGTGCTACTTCATAGCATACAGTACAAGTTACAGAAAACGACTCTAAGTGAGACGTTTTGAAAAGTCAACCATTCGATAATTTTTATAAAATATCAGAGTTACAACAGGTCCTATTTGCAATACAATAGAAAACATTTTTAAAACGTGTGTCGAGTGGTAAAATAAATTATAAAGCCTTCAAAAATATATTCGCGCGACTCAAATGCTCCCAATGTCCAAGCTAGCCATCTATAACTAATTAAAATACATGCAAAAACTTGTCAACAATAATGTGGGTGAATTCATAGTATAAGTAAAAGCAAAATATGAAATAAAAATAAAATGACGCCATTTTCACAAAATCGGCTCCTCTTCCTTCTTAACCCTAAAAAAAAGCAAAAACACAAAATTTTATTCAAAAATATCCCCCCCCCCCCCCACCCCCCCCTCCCCCCCCCCCCCCCCCCCTAACTCCACGGAGTCGAGTTTAATATTGACGTAGTAATACGAGATGTTATAGCTTTTCCCACGCTTAATGGGAGCGCCGTCCGGTGCTCTATACGATTTTTCGCCCTTTGATTGCTCGTAAAGAGGTGATGGTACTTACTTTTGAATTGATCCCTCACGCTTCCATGTGAACTCTAGGCCTCGATTGAAAAATTTCAACGAAAATTGAATGAACAATAGTCAAAGCATCCAAAATATATTCTCTACGGGTGCAGAGCGACGAATTGAATGTCATGAGAATCCTTAAAAGAAAGGATAAAATACATGACTCGCAAGAAAAGGCATTTGGAAATGAAGAATTAAATTGTCAATTCTTGAAAGGCGGTTTATGGGTTCATTACTAATAGCTTATCAAGTTAGTGAGTGGTCGATACACATTTTAAACAATCCAAATAATAAATCCACGTGGAGTCGATAGATTCAAATAACCATCTTTGTATAAAAGTAATAATGATAATGATTAGAAGAGTAAAGACAATGAATGATTCGTACGGAAGAATTAACTTGCTAAAAGAGTCACACGTCATGTCAGATACACATTTGGAAAAATAATCGAATGAATACAAACTTACGAACGAAAGAAGGTCTAGAGATCATTCGTTCATAAAGTTAAAAAGGTAATAACGATAATGATTAAATGAACGAAGAAAAGGAATTATTCGTACAAACGGATTACAAATCGAAAGAAAGTTGTTCGTACGAATGCCATACACTTAAGCACACTCATTTACAAGTCGTTATTTACATCCAAAGGCGTCCCAATCCATGTAAATAGGACTTAAAAATTTATGGTTCAGCGATTTATAATTTCCTTATTCAAATGAAGAGGCGTCCCAATTCATTTCAATAAGATAACTATAAATTAGCCTACTTAAGCATTGCCACTACAGAACACGAGATCAAAACAATGTTACGTTGGGAAGAAGTAGTCTCCTTGGCGGCATGATTCTTCAAAATCATAAGAAGTAACGAGAAGAATAGTGAGACGTTAGTCAATCGCGTTCCAATGGTAAGTGCCAAAAGACGGCACGATCCGAGGTGACAAGTTAAAGTCGTACTCTCATCAACTGGAAGACTTCAAAATAATGGATTACGAAACAACGTATGCGATTCAAAAGCATAAGAAGAGTGTTCAAACTCGGAGTCGAATGATAAATTAACCAGCAGAATTGGCACTTGGCAGTTGAGTCCAAATTTTTATGTAAAATAGTATCATAAAAGTCATGAAAACGTTGCAAAGACCATTGCTTCACTCACAATGCCTTAAAAGAGTTCGGTATTTATATAATCAATCCTTTATATAAACATAATAATTCAAAGTAAGTATAAGCTTTCAGGAGGCATGAGCGCACGGATATCGGATAAACAGTGTGAGACTCTTAAAATTTTCTTCAAAAAACGGTTATAGTCCAGGTTTTGAAAACACCTAGTTCTCTATAACCAGTGCTCTGATACCACTCTGTAACACCCCCAAAATCACAACGCAGCGGGATACCACTTGGGGTGCTACTTCATAGCATAAAGTACAAGTTACAGAAAACGACTCTAAGTGAGACGTTTTGAAAAGTCAACCATTCGATAATTTTATAAAATATCAGAGTTACAACAGGTCCTATTTGCAATACAATAGAAAACATTTTTAAAATGTGTGTCGAATGGTAAAATAAATTATAAAGCCTTTA
This sequence comes from Tanacetum coccineum, assembly GCA_026074375.1. Lineage (NCBI taxonomy): Eukaryota > Viridiplantae > Streptophyta > Magnoliopsida > Asterales > Asteraceae > Tanacetum > Tanacetum coccineum. Next base: position 92,784 of record BQNB010006114.1, on the reverse strand, counting down.
AAAATATATCCGCGCGACTCAAATGCTCCCAATGCCCAGCTAGCAAAATATTAACCTGAGCAAATACATGCAAAACGTCAACAATAATGTTGGTGAATTCATAGGTTTAAGTAAAAGCAGTATTAAAATAAATCAAGTGATATCTCAGTAAGAAAAGTAGCGTTATAATATTTCAAAGTATTATTTCCAAAATCCAAGTAGTGATTCAATAAATCAAGTAATGTTCAGTAGTGGACCACAAGATCTAAGTAATAGTAGACTACGAAACGAATTCAGTAGTCCAAAACATGTATTATTGCACTAAGCTCATGACCCCGAAACCTTAACTAGATTTGTGCCCTAGGGAAAATATAGGATGCTTGCTAACAACCTAACTGTCCTCACAATGTTAAATGCACCATGGTCAACTTGTGACCAGAAACTTCAGGTGGGGATTGTCAGTCCCAATAGATCTATCCATAACACTCGCTCTTGCTACATTAGCGATTAACGGTTCATGATTGGTAGGGACTTAAATGGCAAATGCGGTAACTTAGGCAATAATATTAGGAAATAATCTAGATAGCATACAGTTTGAAAAAGACTTGTGTCCAAAGCAAAACAAATAATGTGTTCAAAACTCACAGTTTTCATATATATAGGTATTCAATGGTCTCAAATCATGTAGTAAGCAAATCAAAGTTTTGTAAGTTCATAAGTAATCAACCATGTATTAAAAGTCATGTAGTAAGCAAGTAAAAGCTTTAGTAAAAATAGTCATGTAATGCTTAAGTAGTAGAAATCAATAAGTTTGATTGGTAAACCGAGCATGCATTCTTACCCCAAAAATAGTTTATGAAAAACCATTAAAAGAGAAAAGGTGGGGCTATGAACTCACCGAGAAGCAATGAAGGAGTAAGTATTGAAGTTAGATCAAGGATGGCGTGAAACCATTGTCGCCTAAGTATCACCTAGAAAGAATGGTAACTTAGCATAAAGAAATGAAACACACGATGAAAACAACCAAAAGATACAATGAGGAAATCGTGATCATGATATGGCATTTTAATTACCTTTAACCAAATGAGATTTATCCAAACATCCCTTTAGGACCTGATCTAATTCACCTTCAAGTGACATCCTCTTTTAGGCCTTAATCATCTAGTTTACAATTTCATTTACGTTAATTAACTCCTTTTAAAACCATACGTCTTTACAAAATTCTGCACTTACGCCGACTTAGTGGACCTATATCTCAAAATCCGTAATAGGTATAAATGAACGGTTTTTGCCTCAAACAAGCTTAATGAACCTAGTTTACTGATGTTCTCAACCAAACACTCCAATGTATCCAGAACCTAAGTGAAATGACCAATTTACCCCTAAGTACACAATCTGAGTTTTGGAAACAATTTCCCGCTTTACCATTTTGATCATATCTCACAATCCGTAACTAGTTAGAACCCCATTCAAAAGCTCAAGTTTAAGTCTATCAATTATATACAACTTTTAGTTTTAGAAAAACAGTACCTAGGTTCAAAATTATTAAGATATATTCGTTTGAAAATCTGGGCATAATTTCTAGTTAGTTTTGCCATTTTGGTCGTAACTCATTCATCCGGAATGGTTACGGTTCTATCCAAAGAACCACGTGGTCCTCATATGTTGTACCCTTCCCCTATGTAAAAACCTAGTAGCCTCCAAGTCAAATAAATTTTGTTACAAGCCTAACTATCTGCATTACAAATTCTGGGTACACACTAAGTTTGTTTCCACGGTTTTAGTCGTATCTCGACCATCCGGAAGAGTTGGCGTTCCATCCAACTCGCCACTAGGACCTAAGATATTAAAATATTCATTCATGTAAATAACCAGTAGTCTTTAAGCCAAAATTTCTATATTAAAACACAAACTATCTGTAGGTCACCCATTTGGACTAGTTTTACTAATTTGGGCGTAACTTGGTCATCCGGATGAGTTACCGCTCCATCCAAAGCACCACATACACCTTGTATGTTGATCTACCCAACCAAGTCATAAAATCACAGACCTTAAGCCAAATAGATTTCGACATCACACCATCAACCTGCTGTCCCAATTTATCTATCCCAACAACTTTCAATCAAATAACCCAACTAGTGTTTCTAACATCCTAACATCATTCTAATGCCATACCAATCATCACAAACACCTCAAGAACACTAAAACTCATCAAACTCAGAAAACTCATATAAAAAATATCAAGTTCATCATGAAAATAAAATTAATAAAAGGGTTTAGGGCTTACTAGAATATAAATCAAGCAAAATGAAAGACACACACCCTCCCTATGGGGCGTGTTTGGTTCAAACCCAACAAGAGACCAATACCACAACTCCTAGATGATCTTAATCACAATCAAATCATTCCAATAACACTTTAACTTCAGCCCCTAAGTTTTTTTTCATAAGAATTTTCACAACTTCTTCAATACTTTGATTCAAAACTTGAAACTTTGCATACGGCCTTGGTTGATGATTCTAACAACAAGATGATGGTTGCATGAGGGATTTTTAGTGATAGTGATGGTGTTTGAGTGGTGGATTTTGGCTGAGAAAGAAAGAAGGAGAAGAAAATTGTTTTGTTTGACCTTGTAGGTGTAAACGCATGTGTTAGTGTGTGTGTTTGTTTTAGCATTTAGTAGGAGTAAAAATGTTGTTTGGGCTTATTGATGGCGTCAACAAGAGAGGAGGGGGTGTTTGGCTATATTTTCTTTTTTATCAATTGTAATGTATATTAGTGCTGAAAGCATTTAGTTAAAGTATTATAAGAGGAAAAATACGATTTTGATACGGTTTCGGCTAAAACGCAGGAAAAATCACGGAATACTAAAAGTAAAATAATTAGACTTCCGGAGCAAAAATATAAATTTTTAAATTTCTTAGACGCTTAAACGGATAAAAATCCTAAGCACGGCTCGCAAATAGCTAAAACGACGATTTTCACAAAATCGGCTAAAAAGCAAAACACGGAATTTTATTCAAAATAACAATAGGAACAGAGTCGAGATTTAATATTGACCGTAAAATACGAGATGTTACACCTGACACATGTGGAAACTTCAATAAAGGCATGTATATGAAATTTGAGCATTTAAGAACACTCCAAATGAGGTTTAGACTTAGAGAGGAGCAAAAACGAATCCTCCCGTTTTTCTACAAAACGCCAACTCAAATCTTTTATCAAACGCCTCAAGCCAAGGCCGAGACTTCTTTCTAAACCTAGTATGATCATGTTTTTAACATACCAATAAGCAAAAGCATTCATTTGACCTTAATCCGGATTTACGTTGTTCCTAATCACGTAACAGGTTTTACTCCCTTATTGGTCAAACTAAGTCAAAGGTCACTTTGCGTAAACGCATCCTTTCCCGTTATGGGATATGCTTTACTTATGATGCAAAACATTTAGCTTGTTTGCATCAAGATGATTAGTGATCAAATCCATTGTTGATTATCATGGATTAAAGTCTAAATGACTAATTGAGTTTGTGGTATTTAAAAGTCAATCATACTTTGACCTTTCTCACTTCCTTACCTATAAATGTTTTACAAACTCACATGTATTCCTCACATGTACAAGATGACTTACAAACTCTTACACTTCTTTCTACATCACTTCTACACCATTCCTCCTAAACCACATTCCCTCTAATCACTTGTTAATCCCTCTCCCAACAAGTGATTAAACACTTCCTCTATACAATCCTATAACCCATCATTCCTAATCATTTTTTCACCCTTCTTACCCAAAAAATGATTTCATTCTTTACACACTCTAAACACTTCCTTTTTTAAACCTTCCCATAATCACATATGCCTACTATTTCCTTTCTAAATTGGAAATGTGATTATTAACCCAAATCAATCATTTGATTTCTTCCTAAACATCATCACCTTCATACTTATCTTCTTAAACCTTCTTCAAGCCTAAAACACATTCTTTACATAAACCTTCCCCAAATAATACCCAAATCTTATCCTCAACAATGCCAACTTATATTCCCTTACACATTGTACTTCCTTTGTACTTGTTGTACCTTATGTCTCCTTCATTCCCATCCAAGGAACTTCCATATCCTATCAAAACATTCTCCACCACATATTCACTATTCACCTTCTTTCTCACAACATTCAAATTACACACACTCACACACACTCTCATTTTAACCCTTCATCAACCCACTTCATCAATCCAAGTTACCTCATTTATTTCTCTACCCTTGGATTGATTTCAAACAAACACAACAAACACACTTTTACTTCTACCCTTGATCAAGCCACTTCATCAATCCAATATACCTCATTCTCTTCTCAACCATTGGATTGAACTCTCATCTCAAACAAATACACTTCTCTCTCATAAAACAAACACACCTCTCTTATTACCCTTGATCTTGCCACTTCACCAATTCTCTTTTTCACGTCCTCACCTTTCATTTCAAACAAGATCAAGAGGCTCCTTTCCATCACATCATGACAACTCATATACAACCCATTCTCTCTTATCCAACATGTTCCTATATGATTTGAAATTCAAATTTCAAATCTTCCCCCTTTATCTCCAAGTTAAGAATATTCTAGGAATATTCTCTTGTACTACTAACTAGCTTTTCAAACCTTTAGTTGGATCCCAACTAAGTTAGTTACATTTTTGAGGAATACCCAAATTACCCATTTTTGATAATTCTTTTCTCTCTTTACTTTATCGGATAAGCAAAACGCTTTTAATACTTCACAAACGTTTTATCAAATGGCTATTTGAGTTGGTTGACCTTGAGTGTAAGAATGATTGAATGGTCATAGCGTGAAGTACAATTGGGGGTTTAACAAGTGCGGGTATTTAAAATGCCGAGATCCCAAAGAAAAACAAATTCAGGAATTTGGCGCGCTGGCCACTCGCTGACGCCTGGGCAGCGCGCTAGAGTCGAAGTGTTTTTCACATTTTGGTATCCTTGGCTTATAAATACCACTTCTTGGCTCTTGTATTCCTCACCTCTTTCCATTCTTTCTTACTCACTTTTCTCTTCTCCTATCCTCTAATTCTAAACATCAAAGTGTTCTAATCTTCTCTTCTTTCATTCTATTGAAGTAAACACATCTCTGCAAGAGAGCCACACAAGTACCTAATCCATACTTATGTGTTTTGTCAAGGGTCTTCTTTCTCATATCCTTTATTTAGAATCAAGTCTCTAGGTAGGTTAAGACTTGGTTCATCCATCTATCTTTTATTCAATTGAGTTGTAAGGGAAGTCTTGTATCCGTTGGATCAAGACTGGATCATTAGGATCTAGTTGGGGTTTGGTAAACTTCTAATGGGAAGTTGGCAGTGTTCCTAGTTGATCTAAGTGATCCTAGAGGTTAAGTCAAATCACAGTTTCTTAGGGGTGGATTCCGAGGGCGGAATACCATAAGTAGTAACTCTTCTGTGTGAGCGCCGATATTTGTTGAAAGCCGGTGGAGTTAAATTGTAATACGGTTTGTAATCTACCATAAGGATTATACTAGTATAGTATCGGAGTCATGGATTTGCAACTGGACATACGGAAGGACTAAACCCCCCTTCCCAAACCAGTATATATCATGGTGTCTTTCTCTCTCTCTATCTCCATCTACTTATTGCTTCTTTGCTAAGTAGATCATTACACCACTAGACTCTTTCGAATAAGTCACCCCCTCTACGGTTCTATAATTGGTATCAGAGTAGTTTACTTAAGTTTTCAAGCGTTAAAACCTTCCCAATAAGTCGTTTTAAGTTGAAAACTTCTTTTTCAAAAATTCAAAATCCTAAACCCGATTTTTGCAAAAGTTGAGTAAGATACATGGCTCAAGAGAACCTTAGGTCATTGGGGGAAAGTACAAGTTCATACATGGTGCGATAGTGAAGACGACTATTAATCGAATAAGGATGCAACATGTCTTATGGAATTTGGATCACAAGAGGTATATATAAACTCATCTATTTCTAATATTCATGAATTGCAAAAGGATAATGAGGAACTTTTATAATTTTGCAAACATTTTGTTAAAGCAAATCAAAGACTATTAAAAGAAATACGTGCTCTTAAAAATGAACAAATTAAACTATATAACAAATCAATGAACCTGAACTTAAAGTAAGAAAACTTACTAAGTCTAAAGAGGTGATTGAACCATGTCAAAAACGTGAGTTACTCACACAAAAGGTTGTCTCTTTAGAAGGTAATGTTTCTAAACTTCAAGAAGAAGCGTTGAGCTTTTCAAAATTTAAGAAGAGTAGAAGTATTTTGGATGACATGTCATGTCATCAAAAATTGTCCCAAGATAAGGAAGGTCTTGGATTTTTAAAAGTTAAGAAAACCACTTCCGAGAGTCGAAGCAAACCAATCATGTTTGTAAAAGAGAGTTAAAACGGTGATTTGTCAAATGCTCATTTTAAACCCATCGTTCCTCAAATTCGTTTTGCAAGCACTCGGGGTACTCAATTACCCATTGTAAGAAGTAAAACCAAAAAACAAATTTACAAATCGGTTTCACACAATGGATTTGGATACACTAAAACTCGAGTCGACCATAGACCACTCTTACCATCACCTAATATAAGACCTTCAACCTCATACAATCAAAAACATTTTTCTCAAAACAAGCAATCTTCATTAAAAAGAAACTTTTTTAAGAACCACAGATCTTCACATCATCAATACAACTTATCCCAAAGGAGAGACAACTCCTACCCAAACCAAAGATTTTTTAGACCACAAAACCCTCAAAACTTTGGACCAAGAATTCAAAACCAAAGAACTTTTCAAAACAACCCTTGGTCTATGTTTTCAAGGTTTGGTCTTGAGACACTTAGTGTCTTACTTCAAGACCCAAGAATGTATAACTTAGGAGTATTTTATGCTAACACCAATGGACCCAACCACCATTGGGGACCAAGTTTTTGAGTTATATGTTTGTTAGGAGTATGATGGTGTACATAAGTAATCTTTGAGGAAAGACAAAGCATTAATGGTGGATCTTTATCACGTGGCCGTGAAACTTAAATCATCCATGAAAACCGAGCTAAGTTTTCCTCTTATGCTTATGAATCCTTGAATGCTTTATATTATAGTTGTCAAAAATGCTATGTGAATTTGTTTGATGCTAGGTAGCTTATTTTTGTTACAACTTCAAAGTTAGGAGAACTTAGAAACTTAAAGGCGATTAACATAAAGTGAGACTTAAATTGCATGGCATGTATTTTGGGAATATATTTATGTGCGTACAACTCTAATAACTTGAATACATCATAATCTAAGATTTAGGTCTTTAAGAACACATAAAAACCATCAAGAACTAAACCTAAAAGAAGAAATCAAGGTTTAGAAGTTGCTTTAGTATTTTGACCATAACTTCTTTGTTTAGACTCTGATTTAGTTGATTCAAAAGGCCACGGAAAGGGAAAAAGAGATCTACAATTTGGGAATGGTTTTTGGTCAGGCCCTGGCGTGTTGGTTACGCGTTGGAGCGTGATCAACGCGTGAGCTGCTGCTAGAATTATAATGCTTTTTCCAGAAAACCTAGTTTGACGTCCATAATTCCTAAAACTCGTTTTCCACACTTCATTAGGTTTAATTAAGATTTAAAAGACATAAAACATACAATTGGTATCACAAAAAATGGTAAATCGCTAGCTAAGAGTCATAGGAGAAATGAACTATAAACGTATGGTCTAGAGAAGTCAAGGTAATGCAGACAATAGGACTAGGAATGAAGTGTCAACTACTAGGGTTTTAGAGTTGTTACACTCAGATTTGTTTGGTCCATCACCCATTCATAGTTACGGAGTTAACTTCTATACTTTGATGATCGTTGATGATCACTCAAATTACACTTGGGTTGTATTTGTAGAGTCTAAGGATGATGTCTTAGAAAGGTTTAAAATATTGTGTAAAAGGCTTGAAAACCTACATGATTGTTCTATTGTTTTAATTGTAACAAATCATAGTAGTGAATTTGATAAAAGGCGATTTGGAAGCTTTTGTGAACAACATGGAATGTCTTATAACTTGTCGGGCCCGTTCACCTCTTAATCGAATGAGATTGTTGAAAGAACACATTGCTAGTTAAGAAAGATGAGTCGTGCTATGTTAGACGAGCAATCCATTCCACAAAAGTTTTCGTGTCATGCACTATATACGAAAACATACATCTTTAATAGGGTTTATATTAGAAAATTCATTATTAAAACACCCTACGAAATCCTTAGAAATAAAAAGCCGTCATTGAAGTATCTAAGAGGCTAGAGGTCATCCATTAGACAAGTCATTGGTGAGATGAATGAGAAAACACTCAGGTCTAAGACAAAATGAGATTAGGATTTTCGCATGCTATTTTTCTAAGTCCAAATTGCACGAGTCTAGTTGAGGTTGTTCATGGTTGACATGCACCATAAGATTTTGATTTGAGTAAGGTGTTGAAGGGTAGAGGTCTAGAAGTTTTTTGCATGACCTTTATATATATATATATATATATAGTGTAACTTTATTTTCAGCATCAAATTAAGTGCGAGAACTGCGAGAACTCTCAAAAATATACATGCACGTCTTCAATAATCGTATTTCTGCACATATGTTCTAAATAGAACAAATATGTTTTTTTAAAACATATTTGTTCTAAGGAATTTGATGAGAAATTGGAAATACAATTTTTTTTGAAGGTGTGTATATTAAAAGAAAAAATTTGTATTTCTAATTTCTCATCAAATTCATTAAAAAATATGTTTTTTAAAACATATTTGTTCTATTGAGAACATATGTGTAGAAATACAATTATTGAAGGCGTGCATGTATGTTTTTGAGAGTTTTCGCAGTTCTCGCACTTAATTTGATGCTGAAAATAAAGTCCCCCTATGTGATAGGACTTATATGAAAGGCATGGAAGTTAAGCAACATCGTTGTTTTAACGAGATGATGGATAGATGTCAATGCATTATTCAAACTATGGTTGATATTATCTCGGATTCTACATGTCAAACCTATACGCTATGAACAAGAAAGTTGACTACATCTTGTCAATATTAAGGTAATCTTCTCCTCGCATATTTAAATGTGTAAATTCGACTTACTCACAACATTGCATGATCTATTCCCCATAATAGACATGAAATATAGAATAGATAAATTCATTAACAAAATCACCTTCGATCGCAACTCACCCTTGTGATGAAGATGTTGTATTTGTGTCAACTTGCTCATTTTGTGTGTTGATTGTATGCTATGTGTATTAGGATAGAAAAGAAAAGAAAAGATTTTATGCAAACATACTAACTTGTCACCAAAGTTTGAGAGAATTCAGTATAAGTTCGGTATGGTATTGCATAAACATACTAAAATACACAAATAATAAACATGATAATATAGTGCTCTCGTCCGAGAAACTATGTACATAACTCACCATACACTTTGGCAGTTAAAGATTATCAATGTTGACACAACACATCGACCATAATTCCGAGATATTATACTCAGCAACACTTTGCTATTGTATAATGGAATATGTGTTCCTATATGTGTAAAATATCCAAGAAGGATTAAAATACACATTGAAGTAGGTTTGATAACATAGACCACTTATCCGAGATCCTAAGTATTTTCTTTGTAACGCAATGAAAATAAAAAAAGTTATCATTACCGAAAATCCAAAATGATGATCAAGTGTTCCTCACAACCAACTATAATTAGAATTATCATGCATGGCTCGACAAATCATGGTGCATGCATGCATAATTATAGGAACTAGCTTGTGTTACTTGATCGTCTAATTCCAACTAAAAACTCCAACAAAGAATTGAGATTCTCGAACTTAAAATAAAAGCAAATTGTTTTAGATCAAGAAACCAATAATAATATCATCAAACATCTAAAAGGAATATCACAAGCATTAACTTACCAAACTTTCAAGAATATCATCCTAGCTTTCATATATATGGTTGCATGACATATTTGAGTAAATTTTGTAATAGATGATTATATGCCTATTTGTGATTTTGTGTGTGTGTGTGTGATTATGTGATTTTGTGACTTTTGATACGTATGATTGAAATGGTATGCGTAGCGATTAGTAGTCTTTATGAATAAGTTAGTTTTCATAAATTGAAAATACTTAGATGTTATGCTTACTTGTCGTAATGATTAATGTATGATAGACTAAATGCTATATGGTTATATGCTTACTTATTGGTGTTATTAGGTGATGATATGAAAATGTGCTTGCATGAGAAATATGCTTTGATGATATTTACTTACATGCCTAATTGCCACGATGATAGTTGATTCCATGCCTATTAATCTAGGGGAGAGTAATACACAATGTTAATTACTCACTTAGGGATCCCCCATGTCCATAACTTGCCATTAGGTAGTAAATTATGCTTAGAGCTTTTAGTTATTTAGCATAATTAAGATGTTGAGTGTGCTTGATTAGCATCTACCTACGTAATATGCCCACTCATCTTTGGTTGTAATTAAGATATCGTTAGAAATAAGAATCTACAATCTAGAGTTTTGAAAAGCCGTCTCACCTCAGGATCATATACACTATATAGATATATATAATGTGATTTAATATTACCAAATTGCTATATTACTAGGGAAATTCAATAATGAGCCTCCTCGGATTGCGTATTTGACGATGTTGTTGGATTTACGAATTTAAAGTAATCCTACTCCTCGTACGTCATTGTCCATGACTCTTATTGAATGATATGCCCGAACGATAGTATGATGAAGAACTAAATCAGAGATTATATAATGTAGTTGTTAGACAACGTACTCGAGTACACATCTGCCCTATATTTGAATAGGTTGCATCGCGTTACATCAGACGTATTTTGCATGATATACTTGAATAGGCTCACTCGAGGTGAGTTTCAATAACCCCAAGCGTTTTACTGATTGTTTTATAAATTTTGGGAGTAGAACATGCTTGATTATAAATTACATTACTTGGTTGATTACAAAATGATTTATCACTTCTTATACTTGACAAGCGATGAGATACAATACTTGGTTACTTTTTGGACGTAAACACATACTTGACTTTTACTCGAATAATTATGGATTAGCTTAGGTTTCATGAACTATAAATCACTTGGAGGGTGAGCGCGAATGTTATAAAATAGATCTATTAGGGATTGACAACCCCCGTTCGGGTGATTAGCTCTCACTAGTTCGAGATCGAACTAACGAACGTTATACCATGTCGGATATGAATGGATTGGTGTCTACATAACCAACAACTATATACTAATGAACATTTACCGTGCCTTGAATAAAGTGGCATACTTACAAGTCTACGTCGTAATTTCCATGAACTTAGAGTAATCGTAATCATTTCTCTTACATACTTGAAACTAATTGGGATATTGTGCTCATTATAATATCTACTTGGAACATTTTGGGATATCGTGTTCATTACAATATATATACTTGAAACATTTTGGGATTTTATATAAGTAAACCTATATATGTAGGTTTATGCGTTGCAAGTCTTGTATGGGCGAAACTTGTAACACAGTAAACCTATATATATAGTTTTGGGATTTACATTCATACTTACAAAAACCTATGAACTCACCAACTTTAATGTTGACACTTTTAAGCATATTTTTCTCAGGTGAAATAGATGTATGACATACTTGATGTGCATTGGAGTCCAAATTTACAAGATTTCTTTTCAAATGACTCAGTTAGAGGTCGTTCTCTCCTGACTTGTGCAATGGGATCATGAAGTAACGCTCCCGGAAATACATTCCGCTGCGACCCAATTTTGGGGGTGTTACATATGGATTTAAGAGTGTAAGGGGTAAAAAATAAGGATAAAGGTTGTTTGCATACCCCTATAGAGATATATATATGCTTAAAGCTATGTGCTAATGTGCTATGGTACTAGGACTATGTACACGCATGGAAATTAAGCAGCCTTGTTGTTTTAACGAGATGAAGGATAAAAAATGATGCATTATTCAAACTATTTTTGACATTATCTCAGATTCTACATGTCAAACTTATGTGCTATGAACAAGAAATTTGATCTACATCTTGTCAATATTGTAATAATCATCGCCTTACATATTTAAATGTGTGACTTCAACCTACTCGCAACATTGCATGCTCTATTCCCCATGATAGACATGAAAGATGTGTCAAACAAATTCATTGACAAAATCATGTTAGATTACAACTCGCCCTTGTGTTGAAAATGTTGCATTTGTGTCAACTTGTTCATTTTGTGTGACTAAATGTATAAACTAAGTAGTGAAACTAAATCATCTAATTTGAATTCAATCTCCATATACTCAACATGGTCCTAGATTCAACAAAAATATCATTAGATTCTCAACTTAAAACTTCTAATCACCAAGGCATAATTATCTTCCTAATAGAGTACTTTCTTTACAAAAGGCAGTAACAATCTACAAACTATTAAGGAATCAAAAATACTAAGTCTAATCACTCAAAGGCTACTTGTTAAATCTAAAATCTCATACCTAACTTAAATCTCACCAATATAAAAGGATGCTAAAAGTAAGCACTATCATCACCACTTACATTAATCAATTCTCTCTTAAGTAAAATGGCTCCTAGATGCCTCATGGATGTGAAGACTCAAACTATGAATCCTATAAAACCCCTAATCTCCTCGAAGGTCTCCACTACGACATGAACTTCCTAGTCATAGCTAGTATAACATTTCCCTTCACTTTCTCAAAGTGCTTCTCATTTGTTCAACTACCACACTCTATCTATCTACGTCACATTCAAGAATTTTATGCCAAATACTACTTCAATAGGATTTCTGTCACTCTTTACTTCAATATGTATGGTCATGACTATGTATGGAACTTAAATGATCTAGGAAAAGGCATTAACATCTACACATCATGTCAAATGATCTATTATAGGTCATTATGAAACGAACAGATTTTAACAAAACAACAGTTTTATCGTCGCATCTTATGTTGCAATGACTCTCTAATTGACAATGCCTTAATTCAAAACACTATACTAAAACCTATTGTAAAAGAGTGGCATCCTCATCATGGGATAAATCTTAACTCAAAGCTCGATTGAGAATCTGGGCGGATATTTTGATAACAAATGTATATGTAGAGATTAAAGCCAAGGAACAATTGCCAATCATTGTTGGTTACTTGCTCCATTGCATTGAGTCTATAACTCCATTTAACTTTGCCTACTTTGTAGCCAAATGTATGAATTACCTCAATGATGTAGCAATTCCTTACGCTAGGATCATAACAATGCTTTTTGAGCACATCAATAATCAACATCCAAATGACACATCTCGAATGGTTGAAGTTGATGATATTCCTCCCATGTGACCTCCTTTCACTATGGATTCTCTAGTAGACTATTGATGTGCTGTCGTGTAGGGTCAATTTATTGATTACCAAGTTTTAAATTTATATTTAGCCGACTTATCCTAAAATAACACTTTAACGTGCAGTGTACCCGATCGTTGGGAGTTTCGTGTGTAAGAAGGGTGTCGAACACTAAGACGAAGTAAAACTTTTATTTATTAATACTTTGGCTTTTCTAATCTAAGTTAGTCTAATATATGCTAAACCTATGCTAAACGTATGTTAATCCTAAATCTAATGGAAAAGGGGGGTTTTCAGCCTGAGAGACTGGAACAAGTTTTATGGTGACTAAAACCAATTCAAGACACTTTAACCCACGTAAGCAAATTAATAGAAGATAAAAGAGCGATCTAGCCAAATATAAGAAAACTATATTAACCATTATTAATCCAATCAGATTGTTGGTTTGTTTATTATTTTGTTTATTAGTGCAATGATTACTTATCTTGAAGCGGCATATCATTCTTAAGACTTAGGCAGGACTTCTTTTTAAGACCTAGACACGTAGAATTCCATCACAATTAAACGCATCCGCATAAAGCATCCTTATTTATTGATTATAATTCATCTAGAGGACGACACGGTGTATGTCGTATGAACCCTAGCTCATCGAGACTTTACCCACTTACTGCTTAACGATAATTTTTATTAGGTGGTAGTCCACAATCCACACTATACCAATGATCAAAACATTATTAGTTAGTACTAAGCCACTACCTACAACGGTATAACCAGTTCAATCAAGGCAAGCAGGATGTTATTAGTGATCCTATTTGTTCAACAAATACACATTACTACATGGAGAGCTATCCTGGACTCTTAGCCTACGCCCAAACAACACCGAAGTTGCAGCGCATTAAATATGTAGGACTAGACCCAGTTGAATGATAGGTCGCATAATTAAGCACGCAAACAAGTATCATGTGATAAACATAAACAATAATTCAACGATAAATTAAGAAATCAAGATAAACAAACCAAACATTAAGATCTTCATAACAATGGCTAATCCCCGAAGGTATTAGCCTTCAAATGTCATAATTAATACAAGAGTAATGATTTAGCCAAGGTAAACTAACCGAGTTAACGAATGATACCAAAATTGAATGATTACAAGAGTATAAGAAATTACACGTTGTCTCCTATGGAATTAATCACATTCTCCTTTGAAAATCAGCTTTTATGGTTTAGGTATCAAGAATATGATTTAGCACACTTAAAACTCGTTCCACCAATACGCATTACTACATAGAAAGCTTTCCCAGACTCTTAGCCTACGCCCAAACAACACCGAAGTTGCAGCGCATTAAATATGTAGGACTAGACCTAGTTGAATGATAGGTCGCATACTTAAGCATGCAAACAAGTATCATGTGATAAACATAAATAATAATTCAACGATAAATTAAGAAATCAAGATAAACAAACCAAACATTAAGATCTTCATAACAATGGCTAATACCTGAAAGTATTAGCCTTCAAATGTCATAATTAATACAAGAGTAATGATTTAGCCAAGGTAAACTAACCGAATTAACGAATGATACCCAAAATTGAACGATTACAAGAGTATAAGAAATTACACGTTGTCTCCTATTGAATTAATCGTGTTGCTCAACCTCTTCTGCTCTTTTTCTCCTTTGAAAATTAGCTTTTATGGTTTAGGTATCAAGAATATGATTTAGCACACTTAAAACTCGTTTTTGAGTTTTCTACTTATAAGGTCTGGAGTCGGTGTCGATACAACGTATCTAAGGTCTTGGATACGGCGTATTAGGGGTTTCTTGGAGTAGGGACCACATTTGATATCTTCCAAAATATTTTATTCCCATATAGCTTGAATACGGCGTATTGGTATTCCTTGATACGGCGTATTGGATCTTGTGGTCTTCATGGTTTTTCATGAGTGCAGGCACATATACGACGTACTTCCTTGATGGATACGGCGTATTGGTCGTCAGAACAGTAATCTTCAAAATATCTTCGTTTAAGCTCCAGAATGAGTGCCTTTTAGTCAATCTTCACCAAGTACTCCATAATTACTGCAATTCTCAAATATAAATGATTAAGTAACAATTCTTTGCAATAATTATACAAAATAGGTTAATTATATGGGATAAATGATGCTATAAAATAGACGTTATTTGATGTCATCAAATATCCCCCCACTTGAATCCTACTTGTCCTCAAGTATCCTTTAGAAGTTTATAAAAATGTATCCCTAAGGATAATTTCCGTTAAAGCACTTATTTGATCTATTACAAGTACACAACCAAACACCTCACGAAATAGGAAGATGAAAACACTCAAATCACTCAACTAATCTATGTGGTAACATGTAACTAATTCACTTAATTGCTCGGTCGTGATGAGTATTCTAAAAAAAAAAAAAAAATCAATCCATAGGCTTGGCAAGGATACACATCTCCACCACTAGAGCTAAGGAGTAACAAGTTTATAAAGGTAAAATGGGTTTTTGTTATAAGGCTTAGGGTTGATTACTCTAACTAATCTTTATCGATACCAATATTCTAGGAGGGCGACAAAGACCACACATACACACCTGTAATGATAGGATAGACACATGTGACTGCTTACTCCCACCTCGAATAAGCTAAAGAGTAGGACTAGTAGAGTAATATAGGGTATGGATCTTCTAACTTTCACCAATAGTAATAAACCAACAAGGCAGTTGAGACATGCATACATGGCCGTAACGATGGAATAGACATGCACGCTCGATCACATCCTCATTCGCATAAAACCCATGGTTAATGATTAGGAAAGGGAATTAAATTGTTGTTAAACAAAAAACTACGAAACAAATAGACTAATTCCAAGATATAAGTTGCTAGACACTTTTTCACCGTTACCATGATAAAGACATAACTATTTACAAACGTCTTGATCATTGATAAAAAAACAACAACCAAAGTTGACGTTCCCGTAACGGTCAACTTCCCCATCATCCCATACTTTACAAACTTTTACAAGAAAAGTGGCGATATCTATCACTTTATACAATACTCTACATCGTTGATTTTTAAGACCTATCAACGAATAATCGATCCTTCATATGATTCCTTCAGTCTAAATTCTTACGATTATCTCCAAACTTTCCTTCTCTTTTTTGTTGCGATTTTTCTCATTTTTTTCACTTTTTTTCTTTTTCTTTAAACTAAAACTATGAAACTCAGTGTAATTCACCATCTTTACGATCATAATAACTCCGGATAATCCCTTCGGTACTTCGTTCTTTGGACGTACCTATAATCGCGTTGGTAGTAAAAATACACTAGTTTTGACTACTTTATACATTCCCATTTGCAATGTGCAAATTTCTTCCCAACCGTACCAAGGATAGAAAATTGACACAAGACGCGGGAAATACATACTTTACACTTTAAGCAACTAGCAACTGATAAATAGACATAATCTAACAGGGTAGGCTGAGGTGTAAAGGTGTAACGAAACAGATAGTTGGTGTAATTCCTAAAGGATTGGCTCTACGGGTTGTTCTAGGGGTATCTTAATCTTAAAATGAGAGTAAACAAAGAGTTTATACGGGGGTTAACTAACCTGTGTAGTTAGTTAATAAACAACATGTAAAGGCTTTTTGGGTGTAATCCTAAAATTTTACCAATTTAAATAAGTTACTCCATCTAAATCCATAGTACTCATTATTGTGGTCTCGAATAGATATACCAAGCCAAGTTCTAAAGTCTACAACATCACCGGCATACTCATATTTTTGTGAAATTTGGGTAAACATTTGGAAACGAATAAGGCTAAATCGTCACAATATCTAACAAGGGTTATTGTGTGCGAGTTATGTATCAAGTAATTTCACAAAAGTATGCTTGAATTTTTTTTAAATCTAAGCATAATTTAAGCATTTTAGTGTGAAAAATAGGACAAGTATCATTCTAATTCTCATCCCCCTACTTGAATTATAGAACGTCCTCGTTGTATAGATAAAACATTAAAAAACAGGAATTAAAAAGAATTAGAATGAGAAACTCCCATGATATGTTGAGTTTATGAGCAAGACTGTGTGTGTTGTAAATGCGTTTGGATACCATCCTGACTACAATCACACATAAGATTCTAGATGATTGATACTTCACCAACTTTGTCGATTCCTTTTTCTTTCGAGGTCCTGTGCAAAATATAGGAAAAACATGCAAATTCCTATCTTGGGTATCTACGGTTAATCTAAATAAGCTAAACAAATCTGTATAGGAGATCGATACACCATATCCATAAACTGGAATACGCCGTATAGAAACCTGTAAAAAAGTATCTAAATACGGGTCAGTCTGTTAAATACGCCGTATCATTTGCATGAATACGCCGTATTGACAAAACTAATAATAATGTTTTAAAATGCATAAAAATAAAGGATTGATAATGTCCAGACAATCAATAGCTAGTTGCAGCCAAGCACACCTCGAAGGTAGTGCTCTTGACCTATAGATCCACGCCTTAGAACAAGGGGGAGCAACGATCTAGGGGGAGCACGTATAATGGTATCTATTCTCTCTTCTACAAATATATCAACCTTTCATTGAAAAACAAAGATCCTGCCTTTTGATTCGATAAAAGGGAGAGAAGGAAAGCAAAGCTAAAAAGCTTATGATTGGGAAAAGCAATCAATTATGGAAGCAAAGAGCCACAGCGTACATGGGAGTAAACAAGCTATGTAAGACTCATAAAGTAAAGAAAATGTTCACGCTTCACCAAATTACAAGGACAAGATCAAGACGTGAACTTCATCAACGGCGGTTGATGACATCAAAAAACGTCACTTTTATAGCATCATTTATCCTATGTAAATTACCCATTTTATATCATTATTGCAAGAATTGATACTTAATCGTTTATATTTGAGAATTGCAGTAATTATGGAGTACTTTGTGAAGATTAGCTAAAAGGCACGCATTTTGGAGCTTAAATGAAGAAATCTGTAGGAAACTGTTCTGACATCCAATACGCTGTATCCATCTAGGAAGATACGGCGTATCTGTGCCTGCACTTTACAAGAAACCATGAAGACCTATACGTCGTATCCAAAAGACTTCTATACGCCATATCTAAGATATACTAATAAAATATTCTGGAAGATATTGAACATGGTCCCTACTCCAAGAAACTCCCAATACGCCGTATTGATCTCAACCAATACGCCGTATCGACCAAATTCCAGACACTATAAATAGAAAACATAAAAACGAGTTTTAGGTATGCTTGATCATATTTTCGATACCCTAGCCATAAAAGTCGATTTTCAGAAGACAAGAAGAGCAGAAAAGGTCAAGCAAAGCTACTAATTCCATAGGAAATACCTTGTAATCCCTATACTCTTATAATCGTTCGATTTTGGGTATCACTTGTTTAACTCGGCTAGTTTACCTTGGTTGATTGATTATTCTTGTATTAATTACAATGGTTAAGGGCTAATACCCTTGGGTATTAGCCATGTTTATGAAGATTTAAATGTTTGGTTTGTTTATACCGACTGCTTAATTTATCGTTGATCATTGATCGTTGTTTATGTTTATTAATTTATACTTGTTTACGTGCTTTTGTATGCGACCTATCATTCAACTAGATCGAGTGATACTGATGACTTCAAATAACGTCTATTTTATAGCATCGTTTATCCTACGTTATCAACCCAATTTGTATAGTTATTGAAAAGAATTGTTACATAATCGTTTATATTTAAGAATTGCAGTAATTATGGAGTAATTGGTGAAACATAGCAAAAGACGCGCATTCTGGAGCTTAAATGAAGATATTTTGAAGATTGCTATTCTGAAGACCAATACGTCGTATCCATCAAGAAGATACGGCGTATCCGTGCCTGCACTCACCAAAGACCACAGAAGATTAAAAAGCAATACGCCATATCCAGAGGACTCAATACGCCGTATTCAAGATATGGAATCAATATAATATTCTGGAAGATATCAAACATGGTCCCTACTCCAAGAAATCCCAATACGCCGTATCCAACCCATTGGATACGCCGTATTGAACCGACTTCCAGACATTATAAATAGAAAACTCAAAAACGAGTTTTAAGTGTGCTAAATCATATTCTCGATACCTAAACCACAAAAGTCAATTTTTAGAAGAGAAAAAGAGCAAAAGAGGTCGAGCAACGTATTCAATTCCATAGGAGACATCGTGTAATTCCATATACTTTAGTAATCGTTCAGTTTTTGGTATCATTCGTTAACTCGGTTAGTTTACCTTGGCTAAATTATTACTTTTGTATTTATTATGACGTTTGAAGGCTAATACCTTCGAGTATTAGCCATTATTATGATGATCTGAATGTTTGGTATTTGTTTATATCAATTTCTTGATTTATCATTGTATGCTTGTTTATGTTTATCAATTTATACTTGTTTACGCGCTTTTGTATACGACCTATCATTCAACTGGATCTAGCTAAGTGGACTGAGCGGATCTAGAGTCCGGGATAGCTCTCCATATAGTAATTTATACACCTAGAATAATAGTTACATAAATATTGTCCTTCTAAGTCTGTGTCTAGGATACGCTTCGGGCTTAACTAGTTAATTGGATATTGCCAATGGTTTATTGATCGTGTTGACTAGCAGGTGACCTAGATAATTCAACAAATAACGTTCTGATTCCATTGGATAGTTGGACAAGTGGACTACTAGTGTATAGATTGCCATTAAGCGGTAAGTGGGTAAAGTCTCTATGATCTAGGGTTTAACAAGATAACCATTGCTTTAATCCCTAAGATAGATTATAATCAGCAAATAAGGATGCTTTAAGCGGATGCTTTAATTGTGACAGAATTAACGTGTCTAGGTCTTAGGATGATGTAACGCCTAAGTCTTAAGAATGATATGCCACCTCGAGAGAAGAAATCATTGCACTAAATAAACAAACCAAAGTTCTAATCGGATTAATAATGGTTAATACAGTTTTCTTATATAAGGTTCGACCGCTCTTTTATCTTTTGTTAATTAGCTTGCGTGGGTAACAGTTTCTTGAATTGATTGTAGTCACCAACGAAACCGTGCCAGTCTCTCAGGCTGAAAACCCCCCTTTTTCCATTAGAATTAGGATTTAGACAACATAGGTTTAACATAGGATTAGAATAGAATTAACATAGATTAGATAACCAAGATATTAATTAAATTAATAGATTTGACCTCGCTTTTAGTGATCGACACCCTACTTACCACGAAACTACTACCGATCGGGTACACTGCCCGTTAAAGTGTTGTTTTTGGTTGAATCAGTAAAATATAAATTTAAAACTTGAATCATATAAAAAACAACCCTACACTACAACACATCAAGTTTTTGGCGCGGTTATCGAGGAGTGAAAATTAATCTTGATTTTTATTTTGATATTTTGGTTTTTAACATTAGATTGGATCTAACCCTTAGGATTAGTGTAATTTAGATTAGTGTATTATTCTGCTTGTTTATTTAATCTGTTAGAGTGATATGGCGTATTCAGTTCACTAAACGCGACGTATTTATTATTTTATAGTTTTTCTAGAAAGATTGTTTCAGGATGGATGATCCAAACCTTACCATGGAAGAGTACATCAGGATCGAAGAAGAAAAAGCTCATAGGCGTGGTCGGGTGTTTAATTGGCAAACTGCTACATATGGGAAGATCAAGATTGATGACGATCTTCCTGACCTTAGCTCTATGGAAGCTAAATTCCCAACTATAGTCATTAACGATGACTTTGCACCTCAGGATACACTTCAAAACAAATGTCAAGTAAGTACTCCTGTTAACGATGAAATCGACTTTAGAATATCATTTGGCGAATCCGATGATGAGGATTACACAATAATTTGTGACAAAAACTCATTTTCTTATAAAATAATTTCTGTCAACGATTTGAAAACGGATTTGAAAAATGATAATGAAAAAGTTATACCTTCAATTCCATCACCCAAGCCTACGGTCAGTTATTTTGATGATTTAGACTTCTTTAAAGATTTCAAGAATGAATTTCCAGCCATTGTTTACAATGATGCTCAAACGTCCAAATCAGATTTATTAACTGAACCGATTTTAAACCATCAACATATCGATGAATTTAATTTGAAAGATGAAACATCATTGTTCGAATGTGACAAAGAGGAACAAAACATTTTAAACTTTAATGATCTATTTCCTTTTAACGTAATTTATCCCGATTAATTAAAAACGGATACGAACAATGATAATGATAAAGTTGATATTGAACACTCTTCGGGGGATTTATTTGTCAAACAGTTACCTGATGTAATAAATACCGATGTTGGTGCCTATGCACAAAGGTCAAATAAGCTTTTGAAAACAAGTCATGATACATCTAATAAATTTTTCAAAACTGAAACATTTATCAAGGAATTAAATGTTAATATCATGGCTTGTAATTATCTTATCAAAGGGATGCTAATAAATCTTTTTAAGAATTTATATGTGCCGTTTGGCATCCCGTTCGACCCCAAATTGTTTTATAAGGATGGGAGTAAATTGGGGCAAGTCTAACTTAAAGACTTTTCTGTAAATAAAAGTGCTTGCCGGGAGACAACCCGAAATATAATTTTTATTTTTTATCAAGTCTGTCTTCCCAGATTGTCTATAGGGCGTATCCAAACCCCATGGATACGGCGTATTGACTATATGGACGTTATCTAGTCTTTATTTTTAGCACAGTCTATACGACGTATTCATTAAATGAATACAACGTATACAGGTATCAATACGGCGTGTCTTGGGGAATGGATACGGTGTATCAACTTCCTGTACAGTTTTAGGTATTTATTTGGAGTCTAACCAAACGAATACACGGAGATAGAATTGCATTTGCTTTCTAAGAATTTACACCGGACCTCGTGAAAGAAATATCGACGTATATTGGTGGAGAATTTACGAATCTGGAGATCTTGAAGTGTTAGAGTCTTGAAAATTTAAGGCCGCTGTTAAACACACAATCTTGCTCATAAACGCAAATTGGAGAATCTACCGAGCAAAAATCAGGGGAGTTTCTCATTCTAATTCTTTTTAAATTCCCGTATTTAATGTTTTACATATACAATGAGGACGTTGTATAATTCAAGTGGAGGGATGAAATTAGAATGTTTACTTGTCCTAAATTTTCACACTAAAAGGCTTAAATTATGCTTAAATTTAAAAAAATTTCAAGCATACTTTTGTGAAATTACATGTTACATAACCCGTATACAATAACCCTTGTTAGATATTGTAAGGATTTAACCTTTCCATTTCCAAATGTTTACCCAAAATCCATAAAATATGAGTGTGCCGGTGATGTTGTAGACTTTAGAACTTGACTTGGTATATTTATTCGAGACCACAATAATGAGTATTATGGATTTAATTGGAGTAACTTGTTTAAATTGGTAAATATTAGGATTACAACCAAATCGCAAATACATATTGTTTATTAACTAACTAACCTCTAGTTTAAATCCTTCCACTCTCATCTTTAGAGTGATGATCCACTAGAACAACCCGTAGAGCCAATCCTTTAGGAATTTACACCAATTATTTGTTTCGTTACACCCTTACACCTTAACCTACCCTATTAGATTAAGTTTAATTTACAGTTGCTAGTTGCTTAAAGTGTAAAGTCTGTATTTCCCGAGTCTTGTGTTATTTTCTATCTTTGGTGCGGTTGGAAATTTGCACATTGCAAATAGGAATGTATATTAGTAGTCAAAGCTCATGTGATTTTACTACATTCACAATTAATGGTGAATCCAAAGAACAAAGAAATTACCGAAGGAATTATTATGATCATGAAGATGGTGAAACTACTCTGAGATTTGAAGTTTAGTTAGCAAAAAAAAGAGAAAAAAAGAGAAAGAAAGTTTGAAGATAATCGTTTCGCAAAAGAGAATTACCGAAGGAATTATACGAAGGATCGATTATTCGTTGATACGTCAAAGAAAATCAACGATGTAGAGTATTGTACAAAGTGGAAGATATCGCCACTTACCTTGTAGAGTATATAAAGTTTTGGGATGATTGGGAAGTTGACCGTTATGGGAACGCCAACTTAGGTTGTTGTTTTTGATCTATGATCAAGACATTGTAAATAGTTGTGTCTTTGTCATAATCACGGTCGGGAAAATAAGTGTCTAGAAACTTGTATCTTAAGTCTTAATCTATTTGTTTCTTGATTTTTATTTAACAACAATTTACTTCCCTCTCACCTAATGATTAACCTCTAGTATTACGCGAATGAGGAGCCATACGAATATGTATGTCTATCCTGGCATTTCGGGTGTGTATGCATGTCTTGTACCTTGTTGGTTTACGACTTTTGGTGAAAGTTAGAAGGTTCCTACCCTATATCATTCTTCATCCTAACCGTTGGTTAAATTCGAATGGGGATGTGATCGAACAC
>BQNB010006114.1:0-68540 GCA_026074375.1 Tanacetum coccineum | reverse complement strand
CTCTTAAACAAACTCTTTCTGAACAATCAAAGGAAAATGAATTGTTAACAAAAACATTTAATGTTTTCAAAAACGAATCTAAGGAAAAGGAAGCTAAGAATATTGATAAAGAAATTGATTTAGAAAAGAAAGTTAAAGAACTGGACAATATTTTTTGTAAAATGGGTCAATCCACACAAACTATGCATATGCTCACGAAACCACAAGTTTTATATGATAAGAATCTGAAACAAGCTCTTGTTTTCAAAATCCTTTCTATCTTAAGAAAGCTCAGCAGATTAGGCCAATGCTTTATGATGGTAGTGTTATTTCTAAGGAAACAAATGTGATTTCAATTTCCGATTCTGAAGAGACTTTGATGCTTGAGGAAGAGAGTCGATCCAAAATGCTTTTAAAACAAAATGATCCAATGGTCTTAGAAAAGAAAGTTAACATTAAACCAATTAATTATGCTGAGTTAAATCGATTATCTGAAGATTTTGGTAAACGTTTTATCCCACAACAAGAACTGTATGATGAACAAGCTTTCTGGTTACAAACTTCACACCCTAACACTGACCAATCTGCTTCTTCACCTATCAAAATTGAGGCTCCTCGGGAACTTTTTAAGGTAAGCCTGGTTAATACAAGCCTTAAAAAGCTTAAATACCATCTTGGCCAATTTGACCATGTGGTGAAAAAGCGGATTACGCCTGATGCTTTAACAGAAGGAGAATGGGGGTTTGAACATACTAAAGCTGTTTTCCTAAAAGAAATAATTCCATTTTTAAAGACCTTAAAAGACATATTTAATATTTTTGATAAAGATCTATTAAATGAGGTAACGGAAGTACAAATAGTTTTAACCAGATGGAAGCAGCTGTTCAATAGTATTTTGTCGAAAAACAGTGCTTTGAAATTCAAAAGAAATAATTTTTGATTGAAAACGATCGACTCTTAGATCAAATCATTTCTCAAGATGTTGTGAATTCTTCTATGAATATGAATACTTCTGTGAATGTGAATTCTTCTGTTGCTATGAATGGTTCTGTGAATTATTTGGAAATGTGCAACAAGTGTCTCGAACTTGAAGCTGATCTTATCAAACAACATAAAATGGTAAAAAAAGATGAGTATAACTGTCTTTCAAAAAGCTTTTCTAAACTTGAACAACACTGCATTTCTCTTGAACTTGCAATGCAACTCAATAAAGAAATTTTTCAAAAGAATAACACATCTGTGAACCAAATTAAACCTTCATTTAATCAAGTGTTTGAATTGAACAATTTGAAAGCTGGGCTTCAAGCAAAATACACAACAATCAAGAAGTTAAAGGAAAACATTAAACGTTTGAATAAAACTTCCACCACAAACAGTGTGAAAAAGTACATAGATAAGATTGAGACCATCAACATAGAATTGGAACATATGGTGACAAAACTAATTGTTGAGAATGAGCATTTGAAACAGACTTATAAACAACTCTATGATTCAATTAAACCATCACGTGTTCGTGCTAAAGAACTTGCTGAATCTTTGGTTAACCAATTAAATCAAAAGTCTGTTGAAATTACTGATTTAAATGCTCAACTTCAGGAAAAAGTTTTTGTCATAACAACATTAAAAAATGATCTTAGGAAATTTAAAGGAAAAGACATAGTCGACAATGCTGCCCAAGTAATCTAGATGCCGGGATAGTTCTCTATATAGTGATTTATACATCTAGAATCATAGGATCACAAATATTGTCATTCTAAAATCGTGCTAAGGAAACGCTTCTGGCTTAACTAGTTAACGGAAATTGCCTTTGGTTTATTGAACATGTTGACTAGTAGGTGAATTAGATAATTCAACAAATAATGTTCTGATTCCATTGAATAGTTGGACAAGTGGACTACTAGAGTATAAATTCCATTAAGCAGTAAGTGGGTAAAGTCTCTATGAGCTAGGGTTTAACAAGATCACCATTGGTTTAATCCCTAAGATAGATTATAATCAGCAAATAAGGATGTTTTATGCGGATGCTTTAATTGTGACAGAATTAACGTGTTTAGGTCTTAGGATGATGTAACGCCTAAGTATTAAGAATGGTTTAATAATGGTTAATATAGTTTTCTTATATAAGGTTCGACCGCTCTTTTATCTTTTGTTAATTAGCTTGCGTGTGTAACAGTTTGCTGAATACGACGTATTAAGCTATTTGACCATTTTCTTTCCTAGCCGTTTTATTATAGGTTAAAATAGACGACCCCAACATTACTATGGAAGAGTATATCTGGCTTGAGGAAGAAAAAGCTCACAGGCATGGTAAGGTATATAACTAGGAAACTGCTACGTATGGTAAGGTCTGGTGTGATGAAGACGTTCACGGCTCAGATCTTTTGAAACTGTATTCCCAGCTATAGTCTTTAATGACGCGTTAACATCTGAAGTAGCACTCTCATGTGAACCCACGGCAAGTCCTCTTAACAATAATCAAATTCACTTTATAATATCGTTTAACAAATCCAACGATGAAGATTACATGGTAATTTATGACAAAAATTCATTTTCTTATAAAATAATTTTTGTCGACGATTTGAAAACGAATTCAGAAAATGATAATGATAAAGTCAATATGCCTTCGTTTTTGTCATCCGAACCTACGGTCAGTTATTTTAATGATTTCGACTACTTTAGAGATTTTGAGAAAGAGATCCCAGCCATTGCCTACAATAAGTGTAGCAAAAATCGATCTAAGCGGCCGATTAATCGGCGCCTAGGCGCTAGGCGGGGATTAACCTCCTTGATTTTCACTAATCGGCCTTATTAATCGGTTTGGTCAAAAATCGGTCAACTAACCGATTAATCGAATAAAAATCGGCCAAATCAGACAAAAATCGGCTAAATCGGGAAACTCGATTACGGATAGAAATCAGCCAGATCCGGGTAAATCGAACAAAAATCGGCTAAATCGGGAAAACCGAACATATATTTTTTAAATTTTATAATTTTATATATAAAAAGTCCAATCCGATTAATCCCCGATTAATCAACGCGCTAGGCGGTACCCGACCGCCTAGCCAGCGCCTATCGATTTTTGCAACCTTGCCTACAATGATGCTCTAACGTTTAAATTAGATTTTTCACCCGAACTCACTGTAAGTCCTCAACATATCGATGAATTTAATTTGGAAAACGAAACATCATTGTCCGAATAAGATGGTGAGGAACAAAATGTTATATACTTTTATGATCTATTTCTTTTTAACGTAATTTATCCCGATGATTTAAGATCAGATAAGGACAATGATGATGATAAAATCAATGTCAAATAGTCTTTGGGGGATATATCTGTCATACCATTACATGACGTAATAAATACCGATGTTGGTGCCTATACACAAAGGTCAAACAAGCTTTTGGAAACAAGTCATGATATAATTAGTAAAATTTTCATTGCTAAATTTTTTATCAAGGAATTAAATGTTAATATCATGACTTCGAATTATCTTAACAATGGGATGCCATTCGTTTTTATAATTAAGAATCTGCATGTGCCGTTTGGCATCCCGTTCAACCCTAAATTTTTTTATAAGGATTGTATAAAACTGGGGCAAGTCTAACTTAAAGACTTATCTGTAAACAAAAGTGCATGCCGGGAGATAACCCAGAATTTATTTTTTGTTATCGAGTCTGTCTTCCCAGATAGTGATACGACGTATCCGAACCCCATAGATACGGTGTATTGACTACCTGGACGTTATCTAGTCTTTATTTTTCTGCAATTTAAACTTTATTGTCAGATTGGTCGATCGGCGTATTTGTTAAATGAATACAATGTATTCTACTTCTGACGGATACTTAGGGTTATTTTCTACATGTATCAATACGGCGTATCCTGGGGTATGGATACGACATATCAACTTCCTATACAGTTTTTAGTTTTTTTAACTGTAGAATACCCTAGATAGGTTTGCATGGTTTTCTTATATTTTGCACATGACTTCGCTGGAATGAAATCAAAAACATTGGTAGAGTATCTATAATCTGGAATCCTATGTATGTTGTAGTCATGCTGGAATTTAGACGCATTTACAATACACATTGTAGAATTGCTATAATCACTTAACACATACACGAAATATTTAGCAAGAAATGTTAGATAGAGAAAGACTTTGGGAGAAAGGTTTTAGTAAGAGA
Source organism: Tanacetum coccineum (assembly GCA_026074375.1). Lineage (NCBI taxonomy): Eukaryota > Viridiplantae > Streptophyta > Magnoliopsida > Asterales > Asteraceae > Tanacetum > Tanacetum coccineum. The sequence continues at coordinate 64,379 of BQNB010006114.1, read as the reverse complement.
AAGATGAGAGATAAAATACTTGTTGAACTATATGAGAAATAAAACCAGCCAACCACCTCTCCAAGGCATGGAGAGGTGTATATATACTTACAAGGGGCGGATGGGCCTTGGCTTAATGGACTTATCCATGGGCCTTGGTCTAACTACCTAAGTAAGTTTCCAAATATTAACTTGACGAGCTAACTATAGTTATCTATGGAGTGACCGATACTTTCCTAGGATTTTTGTATTCCTAACAATCTCCCTCGAAGGGAGGTCACTCCATGTTACAAAATATTAAACCTAGTATACTATGCTGAGTCTTCAATCTTGTGCTCGCAGACTTGATTTCTTTTTCTTTTTCTTCATCTTGTGAATATGTTGTAGTGAACTTGACTTTTAGGCTGGAGCACATTCATTTGACTTTAACTTGTATGTAACCCTTGAGCTTCTTGAGATCATTATCCAATCATAATCTCTATTCGTCATCTTATGATCTTTTGCCATCTTGTAAACTTGTGACTTCTGGACCGACATGTTCATACCTTTCTTGATATGTTATATTGAAAAGCTTTAATATTGCATCTTTCTTGAGGTTCTTTAACTATAACACTTCGTCACTTCGAGAAATACGTTTGGTATCAGAGTGACTAAAACTTCTTTGAAATTCTTTGACTTTAATACTTCGTCACTTCAAGAAAGACGTACGGTATCAGAGTAGCGGAAGTCTTGAACATGTACTTGAGCTTTCATGATGTCTTTATGTTTGTCGGTCGGGTATGAGCATGTGGCTATGAATCTTGTGAGTCAGCTGGAATCAGGTACCTTTACCTCCATCTTTAAATATCATGCATTAAAAAAGTTAACAATAAAGTGGGGGAGGGGGGGAGGGACGAATATGGCTTTGTCATTCACCCGTGTTTAGTTGGAGTATCCTTTGAATCAGTAAGGATCGATCTGTGATCATGTAGATTCAATTTAAGAAGAATCTCCTTGACAGGATTTCTAGCTGAAGTATAGAACCTTTCTAACACATATGCATTACCAGAATGTCTCAAAGCAGACAACATGATAAGAGTGAACTAGTGAGTTACTATCTCACCGATTGAATAGAAAAATCGATTTGAAAAATCAATCGATGTGTCACTTGCTAAAGTGGTTTTGTGACACATCGAGAGTGTTAATCATTTCAAAAATTCATCATCAACCGTTAATCCATATACTAGAACAAGTTTGATTCTTGTAGAATTGCACCATTGTTTCTTTCTAGTTATCATAAGTTTGATTCATATAGAATCGTACAAGTCACCTACCATGAGCTTGTTTGATGTTGGCTCAAGCAGGATTTCTGTCTTCACTGTGAGTAATATCACTCGGATGTTCTGGCAAAATCACATGGATAATGCGTAGGACTCTTAATATATATCTTGTTATTCACATTGTGTGACTTAGCAAGCATAATTTTGACAGGTGTCCTAATGAGATTTATGGATGATCTCTTTTGGCTCTAGACTCAATAGTGAACTTTGGTTTTAGTGATCAGAGGCTGGAGTAGACTGTCACCTTTTCAATATTAACTAACTCAGAGTGAGAAAGTTGATAGAAATACGTGTATTCTCCGTGAAAAATGAAACAAGAGTATGTTGAGAGACCTTGAGTGGCTAGGGAGGGTTGTGCATAGCGTTACTGGGTCCATGACTGTCTTCAATGTCAGACAACAACTTAGTGTTTCTGACAGTTTATGTATTGACCCGATTTTTGCCTAAGTGTATGGAGGGCTTCTTTCTTTTCATCCTTTATCCATACAATTCATTTTCATTCTTCAACCCCTTCAGCGCTTACCTAGACTTCATGACTAATACCTTGTTGGGTTTATTCCGGTATTAGCTCCATTTCAGTCGACACTATTCCCTTATTCTCACTTTTACTCCTTTTGTATCATACCTAAGGACTTCTACATTAACTAGTGGATATACCTGGGTAGATCCCTCCGGTTCTGGCTGGATCATGAGATTTGAATACCTATGCGTAACCACCTTATAACTTCATAAATTTAAGTACATGGTCGGTCTTTTGGGTATTCCATCTCAATCCTTCAAAAACCATTGAAAAGTTCAATCAAAGTGTTTGATATAAATATCAAAACGATTTACACTTTGAGAGTTTTTCATTATCACTAAAAGCTCCCCCTTAATATGTGCATCATAATCGTAGTACATGCTAAGTGTAGAGTGTATTGAGTCCATTTTATATGATCACATTTCAATACAAATTAGACGAAGTTTAATCACATTTTCTCCCCTTATCCAAAATGTTAATCCCTTGATATTTTGGATATCAATTGATTAAACGTTCGGGGACAAAATGTTACACAATATCTAACAGGAACATTTTAATGCTCCCCCTCAAATTATGAGGGAATTATATGGTGTTTGAGTATGTTAATTTGAAAATTTTTGAATTTACTAAGAAATTCTTGAAAATTCATACTCAAACACTATATATGCCTAATTTTTAAGTCTACACTACACATTTATATATTCACAAGATTATTATGTACGAGGTTTGACCTGAATGATGAGAACATCATATGATAGAATCATATGGTTCTTTGTAGCAGCCGTAGGTCTCCTTCGTACAATCTCCCACCAACGAACTTTTCTAAGCTCCTCATTAACCTTCTTTCTTTCAAGAAGTTGTCAATCTGATCTTTCTCTGTCCAAGCACTCTTCGGCATTGCTTCAACTTTCTTTCCAAGTTACGAAAGTCTTTGCTTCAAACTTTGATACCGCAACACCAAAGTCAATTAAGACCCGGATGTCCGTATATCTCCTTATACGATAGTGATGATATAAATTGTAACACCAAAGTCAACTAAGTCTCGGATGTCACAATAATTCCCTCTTAAGTAGTCGAAATGAAAACACCTAACTCAACTAAGTCCCAAATGTACTCATTTCTTTCTGTAGAATACTGACTATCGTAAGGAATCATCATACTTATCAAACCTATGTGTACCTATTTTATCAAATATTTCTACTCCTTTTAAAAATAAGCTTAGAGATTAACCGTTTGAGGAAGCATTTATTGAATCAGTAACCAATCTTCTTACGCTTAGAATAAATCTTTATACAATACTTACCCCTAGTATCTTAAATGATGCATACTAGAAATTAACAAGATATCTCCACCCCCGTGTAGTTGAAATAGTGCACCCGAAAGTAACAAGTTAAATACTAATTTTCTCTGCGGTTATGACATTTGTCTTCCTGAAATGACCTAAAATGAGAATAGGGTATGAATTCTATCATGTGTACTCATTATATTTCTTGTATATCTATTCCTTCCCCCTTGCTGGTTTTGATACCTCAGAATCAGCAAAACCTAGTACGCACATATACTTGAGATCGTGTTCGAAGAATTGATAAGCTTAAATCTATTTCGTGAGAATCAACTAAGTCTTAAATTGTAAATAAGTACCTAAAGTTTGAAACAAATGACATCTAAAGCTCCTGTAGTTAATATAAATTAACTCCCCTTAAAAATGTTATCCGTCATTATCCAAAACATTATCCGTTTATTCCGTGACTTATTTTGAAAGACCGTTTTAAAAGATTATTTGATGACATATTCTCCCCCTCAAATGATGACCCGTTTTCTATTTAAAGAGTTGTTGTCATTGTTTGAGTGGTCGAATTGTCTTTGAAAATCATTTTGTGATTACTGAAAACACTGATTCATTGTGAAGACAACTTTTTACCAATAACAATAAAATCTCTCTTATTTTGACAAAGAAATGCACTGATACGTACATTAATTTGTATATAAGAAGCACAGGTTGTGTTGCAAAGTAAACACAAGCCTTTGCATGGTCATAAAGTAGACCATGTCCGAGTAAATTAATTCCCATTGAGAAGTCAAGTTTCCTTTTTGACAAAATACTTGCCTTTAAGATGATGAATGGGTTGCTATCTGAAATAATAGCAAGCCATTTTTGGCATGTTTTGAAAACATTTGGAACTTCTGCTCGAACTTCATTTACAGCCTCGTATCATTATTGAATGACATTTCTAAGACCGTAAATGTTATCGATTTTCAGAAGACATGCCATTATTACCTCTTTTTATATTTTTCTCATTTTTTAATTTTTTCTTTGGTTTTAAAGATTTTATATTTTTATATTTTGATTTTATAAAAGTTTTCTAAAAAAGTGTTTTTATATTTTCTTATGTACATATGATACAGGAATACCGCACGTAAACCACCTTTAACTCGTCTCCCTCTCCTCTGACAGACTTTTTAAGCGTTTCGAAGACATGCTTTTCATACCGAGCTTTTCGATCAAGAAATTAAATCTTTCTCGTGGCAAGGGTTTGGTGAAGATGTCAGCCATTTGATATTCCGTCCTAACAAAGTAGAGTTCCACTATTCCATTCTCCACTCGAGCCTTTATAAAATGGTAGCGTACATCGATGTGCTTTGCTCTTGAGTATTGAACGTTGTTGCAGCATATAGCAATTGCACTTTTGTTGCCGCAGTACAAAGGAATCTTATTGAATTGAAAGCCATAATCTGTTAGCTGTGGACAGAATCCATAGATTTGAAGGCAAACACCAGAAAGAAAATATATTCAACCTCTTACTCGAATCGCGAGTGCTCTTTTCTTCTGGAAGACCAGTTAACAATCATCACTAAGAATTGAGCGCTTCCTGAGTACTACTACTACTAAGCGTCTAGTGTCTCTAACACCTCGCATGATCTGCGACTGAATATGTTTGGTTTAGAGACATCCCGGTATCCTCGAGGTAACCAGTATACCCATGTAATGGTTCCCTTTAGTATCGAAAGATCCGTTTTAAAACCGAATTTTAAGTGCTTTTTGGTAGGCTTTGGCTTGATACCCAGTCACATAGCAGACTACATAAAATAAGGTCTGTGTAAACTTGGAAGTTTAGATACATGAGGGATCCCAATCATGCCTTAGAAAAAGTGTAGCATTCACTATTTCCCCTGTAGAATCGTTCATACCAGATATTCCTTTCTACCTCGTGTGTCTACAGAATCACTAGTTAGCAAACCATATTTTTTAATAATTTCAGAAGCATATTTTGATTGGTTTAGGAATATGCCTCTAGGACTTTAAGAGATTTTTAATCCTAAAAAGAATGACATCTGCCCCATTATCGACATCTTGAACTTAGTGGTCATCAGATTAGCAAACTCATTACACAAAGCAGTATTAGTGGATGCAAATATTATATCGTCAACATAAATTTGTACCAGTAATAAGTCGTTTCTTGCTTTCCATGTGAAGAGTGTTGGATCAACTGTACCTCTGGAGAAATGTTATGAAATGAGGAAACTTGACAGCATGTGGTACAATACACGTGGTGCTTGTTTGAGACCATACAAGGCCTTTTTGAGCTTATACACATGCGATGGATTGTCCTGATCCACAAATCCTTCTGGTTGAGAAACGTAGACCTCTTCTTTGAGCTCGCCATTTAAGAACGCCGTTTTGACATCCATTTGGAAAATCATCATATTCTTGTTGGCTGCATTTGCTACAAAGATACGGATGGCCTCTATTCTTGTAACCGGTGTAAATGATTCCTCAAAATTGATTCCCTCCTCTTGCCTGAATCCCTGAGCAACTAACCTAGCCTTATTCTTTAGTACCCCGCCAAATTCATCTGTCTTGACCTTATAAATCCATTTTAGTTTGATCAACATGACTTTATCTGGACACGGCACCAATTCCCAAACTTGTAGTCTTTCAAATTCGTGAATTTCTTCTTGCATTGCATCGATCTAATATGGTTCGGTCATTGCTTGTTGGAAGTTCTTTGGTTCTACTAAAGTTAGAAAGGCATCAAAATAACACCACATGGCATCAGTTTCGTGTTGCTTTCTTGTGGAGACAGAACGAGAAGGATCTCCGATTACATTTGCTATAAGATGATCCTTAGTCCATCTACCAAGTGATTCGAATGGAGTGTGGATTGGTCTCACATTAGATGACGATCCTTGAGAAGTCGAGTCTTCATGAAGGGATTCGTGAAGTGGACCATCATGAAAATGTGAGGTTTTTGGTGATTCTTCAAAACCTTGAGAGATAATTATAGAATGTTCTTGTTCTTGTGTTGATGGAATATTTGTTGATGGAGCATCTTGGTCAATTGACGTAGACACAGGTGAATCGGCTAAATCCCTAGCTCTTGGTACATTGACGACTAGAACTGGAGAGACAACAATTGTTGGAGGATTGAAGATTTCATCAAACATGAGTTGGAAAAAACGATCCTAATCATCTCTAGGTGGTGGATTACAAGGTTTTTGAGGAATAGGGTTTGTAACGAGTCCTGAAATGGATGTTGCAGGAGTCATAGATTAAAGCCCGGGTCCTGAACCGAGTTGTTCAGAAGCCATAGTTGCCAGCTCATCCAAATCGACATGGATGGTTTCAATGATTTTTAGGGTACGTCGGTTGTAGATACGGTAAGCTTTCTTCTTGGGTGCATATCTAATGAAAATACATATAGCAGATTTAGCTTGAAGTTTGCCCAAATCCTCGCTATCATTGTTTGGATAGCAAAGTGCACCAAAGACATGAAGGTAAGATAGATCAGGTTTTCTGTCATGTAAGAGCTCATAAGGAGTTTTTTTATGGCGACGCCGTATAATGGATCGGTTTTGGGTGTAACATGCGGTAGCGACTGCTTCGGCCCATAGAAATAAAGGAGCTTTTGCTAAGATTAACATTGTTCGAGCAACTTCAACTAGAGTACGATTTTGCCTTTCAACGACACCATTTTGTTGTGGAGTGCACACAACCAATGTTTCATGTGAGATTCTGACACTCTCATAATAGCTACGCAGAGTTTGATTGACAAACTCAGTTCCATTATCTGTACGAATGTTCCTGACAGTTGCAGTCAATCTAACTTGTATCATTTTTAGAAACTTGATTATGAAATTATCGAGGCTTCAATACCTTTGATGCTAGAAACTTCACACCATGTGAACCGATATTAACAACCACGATGAAATGAGGATGTACTTTTTTTCCTATTTATACCTTGCAACACGCATAGGCCAAAAAGATCCAAGTGCAAAAGATAAAGTTTTCCCTGATTGGTGTCCTTAGATTTGAGGTTTAGTGATTGTTCTTCTTGCGTTTTGCCCAGCACATGCCAAACCAACAGATGATCTTTTTCAAATTTCAATTTAGGAAGACCTCGTACAAGACCATTTTTAGCCAAATGATTAATAGCACCAAAGTTCAAGTGTGACAATCGTCGGTGCCATAACCAGGATTTGGTCTTGGAGGCTTTGGACAAGAGATAAATTGGAGAAGACGCCATCATATGCCCAATTGACAATGTATAAAGGTTGGTTTCCAGAGATCCTGGGAGTAAATCAATACCTTCCAGATTACGAACAAAGCACGTGTGTTTTCTGAAAGCTACTTCAAGATTTGAGTCGCAGAATTAACCAACGGAGAATAGATTGTGTCCTAGTCCTTCCACATAATATGTCACACCCCCAAAATCGGACGGCAGCGGAATAGTAACATTGGGGTGCGACTTTAAGGCACAAAGTACAAGTCACAGAAAACGACCTCAAAAGAGACGTTTAATAAAATGTCACATTCAATTTAATTAAAAATGTCAGAGTTAAATAGGTTCCATTTATAATGTATTAGAAAACATTGTCAAAACGTTTTGTCAAATAGTACTCAAGTTATTAAGTGACCTTTAAAAATATATACCGCGCGACTCGAATGCTCCCAATGCTCCACTAGCAAAATAGTAACCTGAAAATACATGCTAAAACGTCAACAATAATGTTGGTGAATTCATAGGTTTAAGTAAAAAGCAGTATTGAAATAATTTAAGAAATATTTCAGAAGAAAAGTAGTGTTACAACATTTAAAAGTGTTATTTCCGAAATCCCACCAAATCCAATATGATTTAATAAATCTAGTAAAAGTTCAGTATGAACCAAGATCCGAAGAAAAGGTGGACTAAGTAAAAGTATTTCGATGTCCCCAAAACAAGTAAGGTAGACAAGGGAAACACATTCACCAAGTCTAAATATATAACAAGTATTATTGCACTAAGCTCATGACCCCGAAGCCTTAACTAGATTTGTGCCCCAATCAGAATATAGGATGCTTGCCAATAACCTAACACCTCTCAATGTTAAATGCACCTTGATCAAACTAGTGACCCAAGGAAAGGTGGGGATTGTTAATACCCGAATAGATCTATAACACAACACTCCGCGCTTACTACAATAGCAATTAACGGTTCATGATAAGTAGGGACTTCACGACAATAAGGTAACTTAGCAATAATATTCAGGCAGTAATCTGGATAGCATACACTTTGTAAACACTTGTGTCCGTAGTAAAACAATCATGTCTAAAATTCACGGTTTCAAATATAGGTATTCACGATCTCAAATCATGTAGTAAACAAATCAAACTTAGTAAAAATAATCATGTAACACTTACGTAGAGAAAAGGTGGGGCTATGAACTCACCTCGAGTGAATGGTAATCAACAAGTATTCACAATAGAAAAATGCGTCACGAAGGAATCCGAAGGCAACCTAATCCAATATAGGTCGTATAAGTACTAAACACTTTGATTATTTATAGGTCGTATAGCTCATCATACTATCGTTCGGGCTATCATAATTAAGAGGTCATGTAGTGAACGTATGAGGAGCTAGGACACTTTATAATCCTGAAATCTCAACAACAACAATCTGTCGATACGCCACTCCGATATATAGAAGGCCATCGTTATGAAACTCCCTAGTAATATAGCACTTTGATTAATACCATATATAGGTCTATATAGTTCAATCACCTATCCTAATTTGTTTTGGTAAAATGTGTTTAATAATACAAACGTTTTATAATTACCCGTTTAGTAAAACTGGCGTAACTTTTTCCTCCCGCATTTTTTTTTTTTTTGATTTAAGTCCGATTTTGACGTTTCTTATCACACGCTTTCGTAATAGGAGAGTTACATAATTTGACATTTTTATATTTTTGAACCCACATGATGAACAGTACTTTTTACTGTTCACACCAGTTATAAAGTTATTTTTATAGTTTTAATTATCGTAAAACCCGTAAACGTCATATTTTATTCGTTATAGCTCCGTTTTTAGTGATTCTTTCCCCCGGGGATACCGTTCTCGTAATTGAAAGTTTCTACTTTATTTATGAGGTTTAAAAAAAAAATTTATTTCTGTGTCATGAACAGTAACTTTTATAAAAGGAATTAATTGTCTAAAACTCACGAAATACATACACTCGATCGTTTATTAATTGAAAATTTTTACGATTCTTATCATTTTGGAATCCTAAAAATATGTATAATTTGTTAAAAATGCCAAACTTTCTGTTTGAATAATTTTTATAAAAAGTTTTTATAAAAATTCTTTTACGACTCCGTTTATTAACGTATAACTTGTTTTTACCGTATCTTTTTCGTTATTAATCCGTTTTTCGAGTTTCTTATCTTTTTGGAATCGTCATGAGACGGTACTATCTTTATAAAGTATAATCTAGCTGTTACAAAATATGAACCAAAACAGCCCCTATATATCTTTTGGGGTTTATTTATATAACTTTGTTTTTATATACTTTTTAACTACAAGTTTATACTTGAACTTTTTATACTTTAACAAACATGTTACCATACTTATAATTCCTTTATTCCATGATATTATCAACTACACAACATATGTAAAAGTGTTCAAAATCATAACCACAAGTAAGTTATCCATTTAACATGTTTAAAACCCTAAATGGTAATTTAGTTATATAGAACATGTAAACACATAAAGATGATAAAAGTAAAGACATAAAGGTTTATAGATAACCTTAATGAGATGTAGTGTGATGAACCAAAGTATCTAAACCGTTGTTTAGAATAAAAAACCAAGCATTGCACTCTGAAACCCTAGTTTTCTAATAAAAACCCTAATATTGCTTAATCCTTTTAAATGGTTAACCAATGCTTCAAATCACCTTGAGGTATCTTAGATATGTTGTAGGAATGTGTGTAAATGTTTGTAGAAAATTTTGCATGGATTGAGTATGGTCTTTTGTTGTATGCCGAAAGTACCTAGAAAGGAGAGAAATGGAGAGTTTTTGAATTTCAATTAAGTGTTTTACTTGTATGAGTTCCTATATCTAGTATGCATGTATATATGGTAAGTCTTTGTAAAAAAAAGAATGCAATAGTTAGTCAAAAACACATCTCATAGTCTTAAGGAAGACTATGGTCAAAGGGAACCAAAGTAATGGTAAGATTAAGAGCAAAAGATTTTACAAAGACTAGTTGAAAAGATTATTCTTTTATTTCTTTGTATAATATTTGCTACAATTTCATCCATGTATGATATAAATGATATAATTTTGTAACTTTATGTAATGGTATAAATGTGGGTAATTTTGTTGAAAGCGTAAAAGTTTTGGTGGTTTCGGGTAAATGCCTAGAATGTATTTTTTATTGGCGAAACGTAATCACTTTCTTAAACGCAAACCAAAACAATAAAATAAAAAAAGTTGATTATTACTTTCGAAAAAATAATATATTGGCTTGCTTACGAAAACATTAATTAGTTTGGGTCTGTTACGTTAATTGGTTGATTTTTAGTTTACCGCGATTGAATATATAATAAGAATTAAAAGTAAACGCGTACCAACTAAATATAAAAAATAAATGGTGAATTATGACTAAATAAATGGCGTCATAAAAAGACCTAAAAATAATAATGTTACAGTCTTTCCGGGTTAGTAAGAGCCTTGTCCTCAAGGCTCAGGTTGCAACACCTAAAGAAGGTACGGGTTCAGAGAAAAGATGCGGAAATTTCTTCGGATTTGTTGTTTATGAAGAAGGTTTAGATTTTTAAGGTGACTACCTCAGCAATGACATGGTTCTTTCCTGAATGCAATAGGTAATCGATCAAGCACCAACTATACATAGGTGAATTTAGGCCAATGTAATTTGAGGGCCAACAATAATAATAGCCTCATTCTCGTCAAAACAGTGTTATGTGTGAAATGTATCAATTATTTTATAACGAACATGAAATAGTCAATAAAGTAAACGTGAAAGTAGCTTCATTAGGTGACAACAAAATGGTTTTATAGTTGACATTGAGATTGTTTGTAAAGCGATAGGCATCACAAGTATAAATTATTATCCCATTAAACGCAGAAAGTAGTCCAAAGAAAATGAACATAAAAGAATATATTCAATTCAACAAAATGAACGTAAAGAGTCGTGTTCTAAAGGTAGGTTCTCCAAGGTGACACGTATGAGGTGACAAGTTAATTGTCGTACTCCAATCAACTGGAAGACTTCAAAACGACGGATTACTAAACAAAATATGCGATTCAAAAGCATAAGAAGAGTGTTCCAACTCGGAGTCGAATGGTAAAATAACTAGTGGATATATACCAACATCCAAAATTTCGAACATCAAAAGGGAATAAAGTAAATTCGCGTAAATGGTTGAAGTTAATAGTAAGAGATCAAGAAGAAATTAGCCCATAAGTATAGATATCCTTATATAATACCAGTATTGACGCTCAAGGGAGTAAATGAGAAATCGGGAAGTACACGAAAACCAAAGTGATCAATATTTATATAACGGACCAATATAAGGTAAATAGTAAGAACGTCAATAAATGATAGACTAAGGATAACGAAATCCATAGTCTAGTATTAAATACTCCTTATCCATGTAATAGTAGTAGGGATGCAAAAGAGAGCATATAAGTTACCTAGAAGCAAGCGCAGCACAGGATATGCTGATAAAAACAAGGAAAGACGAGGAGTGGGCTATATTTGAAAAACATGGCCCATAGTCTAGTTTTGAAAACACCAAGTTCTCTATGACTTCAGCTCTGATACAATGCCTGTCCTCACCACCCCCCAAAATCGGACTACAGCGGAATAGTAACAAGTTGGGTACGACTTAAGCGACAAAGTACAATCAACAAGAAAACGACCTCAAAAGAGACGTTTAATAAAATGTCACATTCAATTTAATTAAAAATGTCAGAGTTAAATAGGTTCCATTTATAATGTATTAGAAAACATTGTCAAAACGTTTGTCAAATAGTACTCAAGTTATTAAGCCTTCAAAAATATATATCCGCAAGCGACTTCGAATGCTCCAAAGCTCCACCTAGCAAATAGTAACCTGAAAAACATGGCTAAAACGTCAACAATAATGTTGGTGAATTCATAGGTTTAAGTAAAAAGCAGTATTGAAATAATTTAAGAAATATTTCAGAAGAAAAGTAGCGTTACAACATTTAAAAGTGTTATTTCCGAAATCCATCCGAAATCCAAGTAGTGATTTAATAAATCTAGTAATGTTCAGTAGTGGACCACAAGATCGAAGTAATGGTGGACTAAGTATGTATTCTGAAATCCAAAACAAGTAGGGTAGACATAGGAAACACCATTCACCAAGGTCTAAATATATAAACAGAGGTATTATTGCACTAAAGCTTATGACCGACCAAGCCTAAACTAATTTGTGCCCCCAATCAGAATATAGGATGCTTGCCAACAACCTAACACCTCTCAATGTTAAATGCACCCGATCAAACTAGTGACCCAAGTAAGGTAGGGATTGTCAATCCCGATAGATCTATCCACAACACTCAGCTTTTACACAATACAATTACGTTTCATGATAAGTAGTGAATTCACGTCAAGAAGGGTTAACTTAGCAATAATATTCAGCAGAAATCTGGATAGCATACACTGTAAACACTTGATGTCGTAGTAAAACTATCATGTCTAATATTCACCTGTTTTCAAATATAGGTATTCACCGAATCTCAAATCATGTAAAAAGGTTTAAAAATAAACAAATCAAACTTTAGTAAAAATAATCATGTAACGCTTACGTATAGAAATCAATAAGTTTATGTAGTAAAACGAGCACATATTCTCACCCCGAAAACAGTTTAAGAAAACCATTAAAAGAGAAAAGGTGGGGCTATGAACTCACCTCGAGTGAATGGTAATCAACAAGTATTCACAATAGAAAAATGCGTCACGAAGGAATCCGAAGGCAACCTAATCAATATAGTTCCGTATAATTACTAAAACCTTTGATTATTTATAGGTCGTAATAGCTCACATACTATCGTTCGGACGCTATCATAATTAAGATGTCATAGTGAACGTAAGGAGCTAGGACACTTTAAATCGTAAATCAACAACTCGTCGATACGCCGCCTGCCGAAGAAGCCTCATTAATGAACACCCTAGTAATATAGCCCATTGCTTAATACCACATATAGGGTCAATATAGTTTTTAATTCACCATCTAATTGCTTTTGGTAAAATGAGTTTAATAAATAAAACGTTTATAATTACCGTTTTCGTAAAAACTGGCGTAACTTTCCTGCGTTTAAAGTCTGATTAGACGACTTCTTCTTATGCCCCACAGCAATTTCGTATTAGGACCGAGTTATCATAATTTGATATTTTCTTATTTTGACCCTCTGATGAACAGTACTTTTACTGTTCGCACCGGTTATAAAGTTATTTTTATAGTTTTAATTATCGTAAAACCCGTAAATGCCATATTTTATTCGTTATAGCTCCGTTTTTAGTGATCTTTCGAGTACGTTCTCATAATTGAAAGTTCTACTTACTTATGAGGTTTAAAAAAATAATTATTTCTGTCATGAACAGTAACTTTTATAAAAATAGTTTTATAAAAGTATTAATTGTCGTAAACTCGCGAAATTCATAACTCGTTCGTTATTAATTAAAAAATTATGATTCTTATCATTTTGGAATCCTAAAAAAATGTATAATTTGTTAAAAATGCCAAACTTGTTTTTTGAATAATTTTTTATAAAAAGTGTTTATAAAAATTCCATTTAATTTTACGCTCCGGTTTTATTAACGTATAACTTTGTTTTTTACCGTATCTTTTTCGTTATTAATTCGTTTTTCGAGTTTCTTATCTTTTTGGAATCGTCATGAGACGTACTATCTTTATAAAGTATAATCTAGCTATTACAAAATACGAACCAAAACAGCCCCTATATATCTTTTGGGGTTTATTTATATAACTTTGTTTTTATATACTTTTTAACTACAAGTTTATACTTGAACTTTTTATACTTTAACAAACATGTTACCATACTTATAATTCCTTTATTCCATGAAATTTAACAACTACCACATCAATGTAAAAGTGTTCAAAATCATAACCACAAGTAAGTTTATCCATTTAACATGTTTAAAACCCTAAATAGGGATTTAGTTATATAGAACATGTAAACACATAAAAATGATAAAAGTAAAGACATAAAGGTTTATAAATAACCTTAATGAGATGTAGTGTGATGAACCAAAGTATCTAAACCCTTGTTTAGATATAAAACCAAAGCTTGCACTCTTGAAACCCTAGTTTTCTAATAAAAACCCTAATATTGCTTAATCCTTTTAAATGGTTAACCAATGATTCAAATCACCTTAAGGTATCTTAGATATGAATGTGTGTAAATGTTTGTAGAAAATTTTGTATGGATTGAGTATGGTCTTTGTGGTATGCCGTGAGCTAGAGAGGAGAGAATAGAGAGTTTTTGATTTTCTAGTTAAGTGTTTTACTTGTATGAGTTCCTATCTCTAGTATGCATGTATATATGGTAAGTCTTGGTAAAAAAGAATGCAATAGTTAGTCAAAAACACATCTCATGGTCTTAAGGAAGACTATGGTCAAAAGGGAACAAAGTATGGTAAGATTTAATGAGCAAAAGATGTACAAAGACTAGTTGAAAGATTTTTCTTATATTTCTTTGTATAATTTGCTACAATTTCATCCCATGTATGATATATATGATATATTTTTTTTGTAACTTTTATGATTGGTATAAATTGTGGTATTTGTTGAAGCGTAGAAAAGTTTTGGTGGTTTCGGGTATGCCTAAACGTATTTTATTGCGAAACGTAATCACTTTACGCAACCAATAAAAATAAAATATAAAAAGTTGATTATTACTTTCGTAAAAATAATATATTGCTTGCTTGACGAAAACTTTAATTCGTTTGGTGTCTGTTACGTTAATTGTTGATTTTTAGTTTACGCGATTTAATTATATAATAAGAATTAAAAGTAAACGCGTACGAAACTAAAATAAAATAAATGGTGAAATTATGATGAAATAAATGGCATCATAAAATGACCTAAAAATACAGAATGTTACATAATAAACCTTTGAAATTGTGATATTCCTTATCTGATAATCACCATACCCCATAATCTTTGCAATTTGGTCGTTATCGAACTTGACAGTACCGATAAACTTGTGAACGAAATTGGTGAGCTGAGAGCGATCTCCAGTCGTGTGCTTTAAGCATCCAAAGTCCAAATACCACAAAACAAATTGGACAACCTGAGATCGACAAGGGAAGAAGAAGATGGAGCAGCTAAAGTATTGGATCCCTGAGATGTATCGGGTTCCGTATTGTTAGAAATCCACAAGATTTTGCATCTAGGTTTGCCTATTGAAACCATTAGTCAAGATGTTACCTTAGGTCTCCTAGTATAAACCTTAGTTACTTGAGATTCTTGTGCAACTACTTCTAGAGGAATGGGTTCCCTAAGAGGCACTTTATTAGCTGCAGTAATCCTAGTTAAAGGGCACGTATTTCCAACTAAAGTGAAAGTCCTTCTTGTAGGTCTACAGTTATATCCAATTTTAGTAAACACTTTTCCTGTAGATTTTCATTCTTCTTTCTTTTTAGCTTTCTTAACAGACTTAGATTTGGAACTCGCATTCATATCAGAAACAAATTTAAAAAAGCACAATTCAAGTCTAACATCAAACATAAAACTATTACATTTAATACACATTAGCTCAAAATTTGTATTTAATTTTGAATGCTGCACATTTGCATTTCCAGATGGTTTAACAACACAATTCTGTTTATTCTAACAAGACTTAACTATCCTAGAGTGGTCTTCTACATTATTCTTCTTCTGGTTACTACTTGAAATCTGTAGGAACCTATCATTCTTTGTATTGTCTGTAGACTTTGACCTCCTAGATTTAGTAGATCAGCTTACTCCTGTAGAAGTTAACACAAAATTGTTAGTGGTTTGTTTTGCCTGTGTTTGGGAAGAGCCTAACTATTTTTGGGATGTGCTTGATGATATGACGGGTTCGGCAAACCTTATTGTTTTCTTCTTGTTGATAGGCGTGATCGCAACTAATTTCTCACTAGTTGTTGTGATATCAAGGCAATTATCTCTAACATATCCTAGCAACTCTTGAATAAGCTTAACATACTTACAGGCAGAGTAAGATGCACTATCAAAAGGGTTTAGTGATTTAGCTTGTTCAACTATCTCCCTGAGAATAGCAGCTTGTTACATAGTGTGCTTAGGTAGTATATGTGAGTTTTCCTATTATTCTTATCCTTAGGAGCCAAAGTTATAGGGTCAAGCTTATAAATTCCTGGAGCAATAGTGGTAGCGTTTGACACTTGGACAACATTATCAACTATGTCCTTTCCTTTTAATTTGCTAAGATTATTTTTTAATGCTGTTATGACAAAAACTTTTTCTTGAAGTTGAGCATTTAAATCAGTAATTTCAACAGACTTTTGATTTAATTGAGTAACCAAAGATTCAATATGTTCTTTAGCACGAACATGTGAAGGTTTAATTGAATCATAGAGTTGTTTATAAGTCTGTTTCAAATGCTCATTTTCAGCAATTAGTTTTGCCACCCTATGTTCCAGTTCTATGTTGATGGTCTCAATCTCATCTATGTCCTTTTTCACATTGTTTGTGGTGGAAGTTTTATTCAAAGCGTTTAATGTTTGCCTTCAACTTCTTAATTGTTGTGTCTTTTGCTTGAAGCTTAGCTTTTAAATTGTTCAATTCAAACAATTGATCAAATGTAGGTTCAGTTTGGTTCACAAAAGTGTTATTCTTTTGAAAAAATTCTTTATTGAGTTGCATTGCAAGCTCAAGAGGGAAAAAATGCAAGTGTGTTTTCAAGTTCATAAAATCTTTTCGAAAGTTTATTATACTCATGTTTTTCAACCATGTTGTGTTGTTTGATAAGCTCAGCTTCAAGTTCGAGACACTTGTTGCACATTTCCACATAATTCACAGAATCATTCATAGCATCAGAAGAATTCACATTCACAGAAGTATTTATATCCACAGAAGAATTCACAACAATATTTACAATATATTGAGAAATTATTTGATCCAAGAGTCTATCGTTTTCAATCAAAAATTATTTCTTTTGAATTTCAAAGCACTATTTGTCTACAAAATACTGTTGAACAACAACATCCATCTGGTTAAAAGCCGTTTGTACTTCCGTTATCTCTTTTAAAAGATCTTTATCAAAAACATTAAATATGTCTTTTAAGGTATTTAAAAATGGAATTATTTCTTTTAGAAAAATAGCTTTAGTGTGTTCAAACCCCCCATTCCACTTCTGTTAAAGCATAAGGTGTAATCCGCTTTTTTACCACATTGTCAAATTGGTCAAGATGGTATTTAAGCTTTTTAAGGCTTGTATTAACCAGGCTTACCTTAGGAAGTTCCCGAGGAGCCTCAATTTTGACAGGTGATGAAGCAGATTGGTCAGTATTAGAGTGTGAAGTTTGTAACCGGAAAGCTTGTTCATCAGACAGTTCTTGTTATGGAATGAAACGTTTACCAAAATCTACAGATAATCGATTTAAGTCAGCATAATTAATTGGCTCAATGTTAACTTTCTTTTCTAAAACCATTGGATCACTTTGTTTTAAAAGCATTTTGGATCGACTCTCTTCCTCAAGCATCAAATTCTCTCCGAGAATCAGCAATTGAAATCACAGTGGTTTCCTTAGCAATAACACTACCATCATAAAGCATTGGCCTTAATCTGCTGAGCTTATCTTAAGATAGAAAGGATTTTGGAAAACCAAGATCTTATTAAGTTTGTTATCAACAGAAAACTTGTGGTAATATGAGCATGATGCATCGTTTGCGCGGATTGACCCATTTTACAAAATATTGTCTAGTTCTTTAACTTTCTTTTCCATAGCAATTTCTTTATCAATATTCTTAGCTTCCTTTTCCTTGATTCCGTTTTTGAAACATTAAATTGTATTTGTTAACAATTCCATTTCCCTTGATTGTTCAGAAATAGTTTGTTTAAGAGTATTTAAGTTTCTTTTTCAAATCCGCAAAACTGTGCATTTTTTTTTCACTGAATTATATCATCCATTAAAAAGCTTGTTTTCTCGAGTACATTAAAAAAATTGTATTTTTGTGTGGTTTGAGGTGTTCCACCATTTTATCTTCCTTCAAGTAATTTCACCCATTCTTTGTATCTTTCAAGCTCAACAGATAAGGATTCATTGGCAATCAGATTGTCCTTAATGACCTTGTTACAATTAGTTACTCGATTTGACAGTTGTTCAAACACAGATAATATCAGGGCATCTTGTTGGGGGGTGTGCATAAGAAATTTATACCACTAAACAGCTCATTTATGTTGTTTCACATCAGATACTGGAGAGTAAGGAAATATGATATTAATATCAACTCACTGGATATCTCATTCTCTGGACAATTCACAAGATAGTTTTGTTCATAATACGGCATCTCTTGCACACCATTGATTTAGCAATCATTATGAGTGTTGTCCAAGTGTGGATCAACGAAAGACCATCTATCAGTAACTAGACAAATAGGGCCATAAGGACGCTTTGGCCTGTAGAATCTCGTCACAAGTCAAATCAAGCATCCAAATCATTCCTCTTGATAAGCAGCATTGAGTGTAATGACTGTCTGTGTATCTGTGGACCTCTGACACTAATACAAGGGTCTACCAAAAAAAATGCCAAATCCTCCTCAATTATTAGACTTACTAGATCCTTGTGCAAGAATTCTTCATGTGCTCCACCAGCTTGTAGAATTCTAAAGTGTCATATTAAGCCCTTTATTTCATTCATCTTCATTTAAGCATATGTAGTTTTGTAATCATCAAATCAATAAACCCAACATGTATTATTAAATTTCTTCTTTTTATTGTTTGCATAAAAGGTTGTACAGTAAGCATAAATAGTTATTTTACATAATTTTTTGCATTTAATGAGGAGAGAGTGTCTAATTTGGTTTGAAAGGTTGCATTTAGCGATTCTACATAATGCTTTATAACTTAGATTACTTAATTTGTTGATTGTATTTGACAATTGTACACTATGCTTTATAACTTAGATTACTTAAACTTAAATTACTTAAAAATTAATGAAGAGAGAGATACCAATTTGCTTTATATGTAGTACTAGTGTTGGGATTTATTGATTTGATGATACAAAAGGATCAAGATCGACATCATAGGATTCTAGAAGACTTGCTTAAAAAGATAAAGATTAAGATTGAGAAAGATTTAGTTTCCTAATACAATTAGGTTTCCTTTGTAAGTCAAGATGGACTTTATATATAAAGAGATCCCTAGACATTATTTGAAGGTGTATTTTAATCATGTTTTAGGAAAACACCAACGATCTCACCACTTGAGATCGTTCTTCTTTATACGATCTACGTGAGATCGTTTTAGCCCTAAGGTCAAGGTATCTTTGATCCCTGTTACATTTAGGTAACACGTTATATCATGATCAAATAGAATTGGGGCTTATGTGAATGTAAACCTTGTTAATAACATTATCTTTGTTTAAATTCTGCTGCGCAACAACAACCTTTGTTATTTTTATATATTATAGATCCTAGATGAGTTATAAACGATCTTTCAACAATTGGTATCAGAGCCAAGTGGCTCATGTTCTAGGATCTACAAGGTTTTACAATCGAATAAAGAAGATTTTGTATTCAAAGAAACCTAAAAAATTCTATTTTGGTTTCTATTTTTCGTCACTGTCTGCACAGCTGTGGTAAAAAGGGGATATCTAATTCGTTAACTCTTGGATCTTATCAAAAATTTTATTGAAGGTTCTTTACTCATAAAGGTATATTCTCACCAGAGGGATCTTTAATCTGAGCTTTTAATTGAACGATATAAATTTTTAAAATCGGCTGCAGAAAAGTTAAAGTTGGTATGGTTTTACTTCTCTTTCATCATTGTTTTTAATAGTGTTCTTATTATTGTTATTGGAAGTTTTTCTTTGAACACTTGGGTAATTAAAGAGAAGGTATTGAGGTATGAAGAGGATAAAGATGTTTGTGAAAATTAGGGTTTTAATTCTTAAATCATATTTTTTGGAAACCTTAATTTCTAAAAACCTTAAAAGTTGATGATGAATACAAAGAGTAATCACAGTAAAGGTGATATGAAAGTGGAAGCTAAGAGTTCGAGTTCAGGTCCTTGTGGAAAGTTTATTGAAGTGGCTATCATGTTAATACTAATTAGAAGTTACTACTGCTTCATACATGGTTACTACTGCTCAACCATTTTAATGTTGTTCTTCATTGTTACTACTGCTTGGTATCGATTACTACTGTTAGTCATTTTTAGTGTTGCTCTTCATGGATGGTACTACATGGTATTCATTACTACTGTTGGTTAGTTATTCATACAGTTCTTATGGTTGATTCTATTACTTTTGGTCATGAGATGGTTAACATATTGGTTTCAAGGGAAGAATATGATAAAGTGTTTAACCATTTAGATATGTTAAATGCACCATTTGAGGGGAAGGTTTTCACTTATGCAAAACAAGTTAAACCTTATGTAAGAATATTACTACTGCTAAGTCATTTTTACTGCTGTTAGTTTAAGTTTCTACTGCTTGAATTCATTATTTGTATTGTGCATCATGGAGGGTAATTTAAGACATTAGAAAGCTTAGATTAGAAGTTTAATATATGGTTTGTAGTTGTAAAGATCAAAGTTGCATATGTTTACAGCCCCCTAATGGATAATGACAAAAAGGGGAAGATGTTACAGAGATGATATGATATAATTTGAAACTTTTTAAGTGTGGTGGCATGGCATGGAACAAGAATTAAAGGCTTCATTGTTTGAAGAAGTATCAACAAGTCCATGGAGATCTTAAGTAAAGAGGAAGATTAGAATCTGTTTCATTCATGGAAGATCAGATTTGAAGATGTACAAGATCTTCATGTACTTAAGTTGAAAACAAAGCTTATTATTCAATAAAGGAAGATTGCTGAAGATTAAGCTACCATGTATCATCTTGGAATCATTTTACTGTTTGTTTTATCATCATCAAATAGGGGAAGATTTTTGGGATTTATTGATTTGATGATACAAAAAGGATCAAGATCGACATCATGGAATTCTAGAAGATGGAGGATTCTAGAAGAGTTGCTTAAAAAGATAAAGATCAAGATTAGGAAAGATTTAGTTTCCTAATACAATTAGGTTTCCTTTGTAAGTCAAGATGAACTCTATATATAAAGAGATCCCTATACATTGTTTGAAGGTGTGTTTTAATCATGTTTTAGGAAAACACCAACGATCTCACCACTTAAAATCGTTCTTCTTTATACGATCTACATGAGATAGTTTTAGCCTTAAGGTCAAGGTGTCTTTGATCCCTGTTACAGTTAGGTAACATGTTCTATCATGATCAAATAGAATTAGGGCTTATGTGAATGTAAACCTTGTTAATAACACTGTCTTTGTTTAAATTCTATTGCGCCAACAACCTTTGTTATTTTTATATATTATAGATCCTAGATGAGTTATAAATGATCTTTCAACAACTAGCAGGGTACCCGCGCGATGTACCATTACACCATATGTTACAATATGAATGTGTATAAATTGAAGGCAATCTCAACAATTCTAGAGATACCACACACCAAAAACAAAAAAGAAATACGAGCTCCATTCATATGTTTTTCAGCAATCTTTTTGATTAAAAACACACAGTATACTATGATCTTTCATGCAAGTTTGTCAAGTCCGGCTATACAACAGCTTTGAACGTTGTACCTTTTGAAACAGACGATGAATCTATTATAAGGGAATCGTGTTAAACACGAGCCTCATGTCACGACCTTTTATTGCTTTCTTTATTTGTCGTTCATAGTGTATGCCTTCTGCTTCTACCTATTCTATATAAATGGGTGAACCAAGCTTGATCGTGGTTATTTTCCCTTTTTTTATCCGATTAATTACAGGGTACCCATCGCTGCAACGCTCGGGTACTGTGCTAGTAGAACTAAAATATGGTAATTTTGACTCTTAAAAGTCGGTTGTAGATACTAAAAAATTTGAGTATTGGATATAATAATGGGTATTTGTTGAAGCGTAGATAAGTTTTGGTGGTTTCGGGTATGCCTAAATGTATTTTATCGCGAAACGTAAACACTTTTACGTAACCAATAAAAAATTAAAATGTTTTAAGTAATAATTATCCTACCAAATAATTTATCTAACACTTGTTGACGTGAAACTTTAATTTTGTTTGATGCCCGTTAGTGACGTTGAATGTGGATATGTTTTTAGTTTAATCTGCAGATTTAACTTAACGATTAAAATTAAAAGCAAACGCGTACGAGACTAAAACCATAAATAGTGAAATAAAGGGAGTCGTTATAAAAAGACCTAAAAACATTGGGTGTTATATATATCCATTCTATTGGAAAATACAGAAGCATGATATGAAAATGATGGAGCTCACTTTACAACCCACTCAAGTCTTTAAGTGTTCCCAATTGGGCTATAAGCCAAAACCAACCTGAAGGACCTCCACCCCCCACCATTTACTGTCCACATTGCTGGCCACCTTTCGTATTGACAGAAGTGTCTGGGGACATTAAATAAGCTCCTAAAAACTTCCTCACATAAAAAACTTGAGAAGAAGGATTTCCCAAGGAAAATAAACCTGGAGCTAGAAGTGGACTCGAGAGTAAGAAAAAACGATCTATGACGTAAAACTCAAGTTACATCTGAGTCTAAAACTGAGTTATCCAAATCTAAAATTGGCCAATCAGATCAAGAAAATCCATCCAGTTCGGCCTTGGACAGCAACCCCAGCCAACCTTCAGCTTCCACACCAGACCAGTGGTTGATGAAATGCATAAAGAGGAACAGCAAGCAGCTGGTGGCCCACCATCTTTAGGGGTCACCAGTAAAGAAGGAGCCCACCCTCAGCTTAGTAGTGGTATGTCTGCATTTATTCATATTTAACCTGTTATTCAGCTTCTTTCATTTTTCACTATGAGCCTGTACTAGGATGTGATGCTTCAGCAGATTCTACAACTGAAGCTGATCCTGGAATATCTGCTCCTCGTGATTCTATACCTCAACAACAGGGTATGGATGAAGGAACCTAAAAATATTCACCTGATCATATATTTGCAGAGACTAAGCCAAATGTTCTTATAGATAAAACCGAATCTGCTGGAGATGGGTTAAAAACTACCCACACTAACTCAGGTACCAATAAGAAGTCACAATCTGATGAAGTCTCAAGAAAAATAAAGCTGGGAGATCTATCAAACATTATGTAAGATACAAGATCTGCTTTCATCAGTCTTGACTCCTTAGAAGATGAGCCCATCATTATTACGGATGAGAGTGAAAAGGAAGAAGCTGAAAGATATGAAGACACTCATACTACCTCACATGATGTACCTGTAGATAATTCAGTCCCACATCCTCCATATCCTTAATCAGCTTAACTCTAAGAACTGAAAGATCGGGTTCTCTTGCTTCAATCTCAGAATATCAAGCTGAAGCAACAAAAAGAAAAGGCTGAAGCTGAAGTTGCCTTCCTTAAATCTCAACACATGTATCCTAATGTCAACCAACTTACTGAGCTTCTGGTAACTTCTTTGAAACCTGAACTGTCCAAAATTTTAGCCTCACATGTCTTTGATAGCTCCATACCACCTGAATTGAAAGAACTCCCCTCAAAGATCACTGAATTATCTGGAGAAGTTAAAGAGCTAACGAAGAATGTTTAAGAAATGGAAATTAAGCTACCTGAGGACTTGAAAGACATCCCAAACATACTCGAGACATTCACTTCCATTGTCTCCAGTCTTACCTCCTAGGTTTTTGAACTAGAGACTCTTCAATAGGAACTTCCAGCAGAGTTTTTTGGTCTACCAAGCCAAGTCTCTTCAGTTTAAGAAAAGCTCAAGACCTTGGATGCACTTCCAAGTCTCTTAAACAAGGTCACTAATACCTTGAACAAGATTGCCACCATTGTGAAAAATGCATCACCAAAGGCTACAAACAAAAGTGTTCCTTCAGCAGACCAAGCTGGTGCTTCCCCTGCTGAGGGGGAGAAGAACACAAAAGATGCTGATAAAGAAAACCTAAAACAACAACCAACAACCATAACTCCACCAAATACTTCATCCTTTCAATCTCCTCTCTTTCCAAATCCCCTAAAGAGCACTCCTCAAACTGAGGTGGTAGCTTATCAAGAAAGGCAAAGGCAAAGAATTTATGTCTTCTAAGGATGTTAAAGAAGAAGAGACTAGATGTGATTTTGAAGATGATCATGGCAATCTAGTTGATTCTATGGTTGAAACCTCTAAGTAAAAGAAGTTTAGTTTTGTCATTGAAGGTGGTGAACAAATTCACCTTACTGTTGAGAAAATTGAAGAACAAAAAAGGATTAAAGAATCTCTCAAAGCAGAGTTGGCCAAACAAGAAGTAGAAAAGGTAAAGAATGAACTGGTTGATCTTATGGGCACTAATGTAGTGACACAGTAATACAATAAGAAGTTGCTATATGATAAATACTGTGATAAAATGCTGAAAAGAAGGAAAAAGCTCTAACATCACAAACTGTGATGTTCTCACAAAGAAGGGCTCTATCACAATGAAAATATATAAGGATGATGAGACTAATAAAGTTATTTCAAATTTCAAGGTCAGTGATCTGCATCTGGTTGAATGAAGGGAGGTAGTACAAGCTTGTCCTAACAAAAAGAAAAAAGCAAGGAAGATCATCTATGGGCTGATAAAGACAAGAATGGACTACCTGAATCAAACTGAACAAAATTAAGAATTGACTTCAATAGACCTCTTAAAGAACAAGACCCTCTAGAAGAGCTAAATAATTTAGCTGACAAGAAAAGGAAAAGAGCCGATGACTTCAAAGACCACTCCAATTCAACCAAGAAGTACAAGTCATCAGATCAACATAAAGATGAGGTTCATTGAGCAACTAAGACAGTAAATGTTATAATATTTTGAATTAACTTTATCTTTTGTATTTGTAATGTAATGAAAGTTAATAAAAGTGATTATCAGTTTATGTTGTTCAATATATATTAGTTTTGTAAGAAGAAGTTGTTTTACTCACTTCCTACTGATTTTAACTTAGGTTATTTGTATATTCAAATAGGGAGAGATTGTTGGGGTCAGTTCCTAAGCCCTTTAGTCTTTCAGTAGATTTAAACATATAATCCGCTAAGTATTAATCAAGCAGAAGAAAATTTAGCTTGAGCCGCTGAAGAAAGTTTAGCTCCAGTTCTTCGGGTACTTAGAAGATCAAGATCATCTTCACTTCAGTTTATGTGGCGGTACAAAAACTGAAGACAACACCTTAGCAAGAGCTTCAGTTAAGCTTGGTTGACAATTCCAAGCTGAACGATGTCTATCTCCTTAACAGAAGACTGAAACGAAATGTTTCACTTCTAGAAGGTTTACAAGGCGAGAAAAATATTGCTTTAAGTCAAAAAGAATAAAGCAATCTCCTTGATAATAGATACTTTTAAAGTTGGTATATAGAAGTACAACAACTTTACCTAAAGGACTGTACCTAGTACCTTAAAGCATGTCTGCATTAAATGGTATCTCAACCACCCATCTAATGCATGACACGCGTACTAGGTTAACTTGTAAATGCTAATTCCTTTGCCTATAAAAGGAAAGGGATATGGAGAGTAAATGTTATCTCTTCCAATTAATGTGAAACACATTGAAGAGTTTATTTATCTCTCAAACAAACAGAATAGAACTACTAAAGCTGAAGCTTCAGTTGTAGTTAAGTTGTTTGTTTTCTTACTCTTATAAGTTTGGTTAGAGACTAGGTTTGAAGGAGATAACACCCCAATTGTCATTCAACCACCTTTTTATTCCGCAAACAATGTGTGTCATAGATTCTTTATTTGATTCTAAGAAGAACCTATACGATGAAAAGTTAATTGTGTGTGTTTTAAACTTGTTCTTTATATTGTTCATATATATCTATTTAAAACTCACTTTGTTGCCATGGAATGTGATTAGTTTGACTTGATAGACCATATATCACATTCAAGGGGACCAACATCTTCCTTTGGCAAGATCCACGTATATGTGCAAGATCGATGATGATAATCTAGTTAGAAGATTCTATAATGGGACTTGCTTAATAAAATCAAAAAATGGAGATGAATTTGATTTATAGTTGGGTTTTTTCTTGGATTTTTTGGTTGTTAGGTTAAGCTGGTTATTTTAGTAATGTACTAGTTTTTTTATCAAAATATGTTAATCACCAATGAGTTTTTGTAACTTAATTAATGGTGTAGAACTGTAGAGGGGGTGAATACAGTTTTCTTTACTTCTTCGAAGTTTATAAAACTTCAAGTCTCGATAGAGCCGAGTGGTGTGATAATCTACTTTATGGTAAGAACAATAAGTAGATAGAGAGAAGAAGAGACACCACGAATATACTGGTTCGGGAAGGGGGTTTAGTCCTTTCGTACGTCCAGTTGAGAATCCATGACTTCGATACTACACTAGTATAATCCTTATGGTGGACTACAAACCGTATTACAATTTAACTCCGACTTCTAATAAAGCTCGACGCTCACAAAGAAGAGTTACTACCTACAGTATTCCGCCCTCAAAATCCACCCCTAAGAACCCGTGATTTGACTTAACCTATAAACTCTAAAGCCTTCCCCTTAGAAACTTATCAAACCCCAACTAGATCTCCAATGATCTAGGCTTGATCCTATGGATACAAGACCTCCCTTACAACTCGAATGAATAAAAGATAGATGGATGAACCAAGTCATAACCTAAACTAGAGACTTGATTCTAAATAAATGGTATAAGAAAGAACACCCTTGACAAAATAGACAAGTATGAATTAGGTACTTGTGTGGCTCTCTTACGAAGATGTGTGTTCTTTAATGAATGACATAAGAGAAGATTAAGAACACAAAGGTGTTAGACTTAGAGGATTAGAGGAGAGAAAGAGAGGAAATAATGTTTGCAAGAGGTGAGGAATACAAGGGCCAAGGGTGGGTATTTATAGCTAAGGATCCCAAAATTGTAAAAACAATTCGAGTCTGGCACGCTGCCCACGCGTCAGCGCGTGGCCAGCGTGCTAGTTTCCCGACTTTGTTTTTCTTCGGGATCTTGTCATTTTAAATACCCGCACTTGTTAAACCTCCAATTGTACTTCACGCTATGACCTTTCAATCATTCTTATACTCAAGGTCAACTAACTCAAATAGACATTTGATAAAATGTTTGTGATGTATCAAAAGCTTTTCGCTTATCCAATATTGTAAAGAGAGAAAAGAATTATTAGAAAGATGTATTTTAGGTATTCCTCAAAGTGTAACTAGCTTAGTTGGGATCCAACTAAATATTTGAAATAGCTAGTTAGAGTACAACAGAATATTCTTAGAATATTCTTTGCTTAGAGAGAAAGGAGGGAAGAATTTGAAATTTGAATTTCAAATTGAATTAGCCACATGTTGGATAAGAGAGAATGGGTTGTGAATGAGTTGGCATGAGTTGGCATGATGTGATAGAAAGGAGCCTATTGATCTTGGTTTGAAATGGATGGTGAGG
Source organism: Tanacetum coccineum (assembly GCA_026074375.1). Taxonomy (NCBI): domain Eukaryota; kingdom Viridiplantae; phylum Streptophyta; class Magnoliopsida; order Asterales; family Asteraceae; genus Tanacetum; species Tanacetum coccineum. Next base: position 36,581 of record BQNB010006114.1, on the reverse strand, counting down.
ATGTGAAGAAGAGAGGTAAGTTAGATTGGTGAAGTGGTAAGATCAATGGTAAAAAGAGAGGTGTTTTTGTTGTGTGAGTGGGAAATGTATGTTTGTGAGAGGAAGTGTGTTTGTTTGAAATAAGAGTTCAATCCAAGGGTTGAGAAGAGAATGAGGTATATTGAATTGATGAGGTGGCTTGATCAAGGGTAGAAGCGAAAGTGTGTTTGTTGTGTTTGTTTGAAATCAATCCAAGGGTGGAGAAAAGAGTGTGGGAACTTGGATTGATGAAGTGGCTTGATCAAAGGTGAGGATGATGGAGTGTGTGTGTGAAATTCAAATGTTGTGGAGATGAAGGTGAATAGTGAATGAGTGGTGGAGAATGTTTTGAAAAGATGTGGAGGATCTTTGGTTGGGAATGAAAGGAACATAAGGTACAAAAAGTCCAAGGATTGTACATTGTGTAAGGGAATGTGAGTTGGCATATTAAAGATGAGATTTGGAGATTATTTGGTGAAGGCTTAAATGAGTGAAGGTTTAAAGATGAAGATGAAGAAGTTGAAGATAAGGATGAAATCAAAGGATTGATTTGGGTTTATAATCACATTGCCAATAAGATAGAAAAGAGTGGGCAAATGTGATTTTGGAATTGTTTAGGAAGAAGGTGTTTAGAATGTGTGTGGAAGAGATGAAATTATTTGTTGGGTAAGAAGGGTAAACAAATGATTAGGAAGAATGGGTTGTGTAGAAGAAGTGTGGACTTGTACATGTGAGGAATATACGTGAGTTTGTAAAATATTTATAGGTAAGGAAGTGAGAAAAGTCAAAGTATGATTAACCTCCAAATACTACAAACTCTTTTAGTCATTTAGACTTTAATCCATGATAATCAACAATAGATTTGATAACTAATCATCTTGATGCAAATAAGCTAAGTGCTTTGCATCTTTAAGTAAAGCATATCCCATAACGGGAAAGGATGTATTTATGCAAAGTGACATTTGACTTAGTTTGATAAATAAGGAAGTAAAAACTGTTACGTGATTAGGAACAATGTAAATCCGAATTAAGGTCAAATAAATACTTTCATTAGATGGTATGTTGAAAATATGATCACACTAGGTTTAGAAAGAAGTTTCGGCCTTGGCTAGAGGCGTTTTATAAAAGATTTGAGTTGGCGTTTTGTAGAAAAACAGGAGGATTTGTTTGCTCCTCTCTAACTCTAAACCTCATTTGGAGTGTTCTCAAATGCTCAAATATCAGGTACATACCTTTATTGAAGTTTCCACATGTGTCGGGTAAGAGGAAAGCCAACAAAATCAAATCCATAAAAACGGAGTTCGCCTGTGGCGCGTTGCTCACGAGCTGACGCGTGACCAGCGCGTCGGACAAGAAAATCCGGTTTTACGGATTTAGGCTATCTTTTGTTATTTTATGTTTTGCGAATGTTTTTGTAATCATTAAAACATAAAGGAGATCCTAATTAATGTTGCACCAACAATCTCCCCCTTTTGATGATGACGAATAAAATTTCAGAAAGCAAATAAAATTATAAACGTAGCGAAGATGAAGACCACCGTTGATGAAGTTCGTGTCTTGATCTTGGCCTTGTAATTTGGTGAAGCTTGAACATTGTCTTCACTTTATGAGCCTTACATAGCTTTGCTACTCCCATGTACGCTATGGCTCTTTTCTTTCGTAATTGCTTGCTTTTCCTGATCATAAGCATCTTCTTGCTTTGCTTTCTTGGTTTGATTTCCTTCTCTCCCTTTTGTCAAATCAAAAAGGCAGGACCTTGTTCTTGCATTAGAAGGTTGATATCTTTGTAGAATAGAGAATATATACCATTGTACATGCTCCCCCTAGATCGTTGCTCTCCTTTGTTCTAAGTCGGGGATCCATGGGTCAAGAGCATCATCTTTGAGGTGTTCTTGGCTACATCTAGCAAAAAGCAAACACAAAACAGCACAAGCAACAAACATATACACATGTTCAGTCCAACATGGGTTAGCTCACCATTTGGAGACTAAAATATCAGTAAGTGCAAATATGACAATAAATATGCATTTATATCTAGCAAAATGCATTGTATTACATCATTCCATTAATGGATAGTTCATACATCCATATTTAAAGCACTATACTAGTACTTTGACATAAAAGCACTATTCTAGTGCCTTGATGTAACACCTCCATTTTTGGATTGCGCAGCGGAATTTGCAATTGGGTGTTACTAAATAGCACCATTCACCAAGATAATAGAAAATGACCCAAATAAGACGTTTTACAAACATGTGTTCCATTATTTAATCTGAGAAAATGCGTTTAGGTCCCCACAGGAATCGTAACCACAAACCATTACAACATTTGAAAGACAATTGTTTTCAAATAAAGACAATGTTAATAAAACACATTAAGACATTGTTTTAAAAGACAAGGAACACATAAGTAGTCTTTCACCAAATCATCACACGCACGACACCTCCACGCCATCGTTGCCTTCATCCTTGGTTACCTGGGATAAAAAATGTTTAAAACGTCAACAAAATTGTTGAGTGAAATTCATAGAGTTTAAAACAATCAATAAGTAATAATCTTTGAACACATAATTAATTCTCAGGAAAACATTGCAATGAATACAATGTATAACATCACTTTTCTTTCACGCAATAAGTTCATGACACCAAACGTTAACAATACATATATCCTTTCATATGTCAATTTACCCCAGAAAAAGGTATTATTGACATACACCTACTACTTCTAAATACAAAACATTCGTTTGACAGGGTGTTCACAAGGATTCATACCCCGGACGGGGTTGTCAAACCCAATAGATCTATTTAATGCATTAGCGTTCACCTCGCAAGGCGATTAACGGTTAATGAAATAAGGGACTTCGACAATAGCTACTTATACGGAAACATTCTCATAATCGGGCCCAGCATACCATAAAATCATATGTGTTCGATTTATAAAACAAACATGATCCCCCTCGCGGGTTTATAAAACAATCAAATGATTTAAAATGCGAGGCTATGAACTCACCTTAAGCAAAAGATTCTAATTCAATCAAATCAACAAGTGCAAATAACTTCACGTCTCAACCGCGACCTATATAATACATATATAGCTGTACGTGACTAAAAGTAAAATAATTCATATAATCTGTACTTGCATATATATATCCATAACTTATATATGGGGCTAACTATGACTGGATTAATATGATTTATTGACTCAACGCCACCTCAACTATGACATGGCGCAAACAACGATGACATGGCACATATGAGACAATAATTTTAATTAATTATTTCCATTCCTTAATTATACTTTTTAAGTTAATCCAAATTCATTACTAATATCACGTATCATCTAAACCTATTCATTATTGTTCATCATAAACCCTAATATCCTCATGTTTTTTTTCATTCAGGCCGGTTGTTCGGGAGACCATACAACAGCAGCAAGACAAGCACTTAATGAATTAAGATCCATGGCACTGATGCATGTCCTTACTATCTTTAGAGTTACGCGACCCGTTTTATATCAAAACGTTCGTAAAAACAAGCTCTATCATCTTATCAAGCTTAAAATAGATTTCAAAAATTTCTCGACACGCTACGAGGCGGTCAAACTTTTTGGTCAACTTAGTCAATGCAAAACCTTTTAAAATGATATTTTTGACATAAACTAACTATCAAAATACGTTTAACTAGTCTATTTATGTATTCTAAAACCATCAAATTTCAATTAATAATCAAACGTACTTTTAAAAATTTTCCGCACTTGAATCCTATAACACATAATATATAACACGCAATATCATCAAATTAATCATACAAGAATGTAACTAGAATACTCACAAAGCTATAAGAAAATTTTGTTTTGGCTTCCCCTTGTGGTTCGAGTTCTCATACGCAAACACAAAACACCAAACCAAAACCTTTTCAACAAAACCCACTTGCAAATAACACTAATCTAACCTCAATAAACACCCTTTTGAGATCAAAACTTCAAGAACTCAACCCAATTTCTACTTCACAAAATACTCATTGCATGTGTAATATTTTTAGTGGGATATGTTTAGATCGTATTGCATGTCGGAAAAACGACGATGGTGGTGGTGTGATGGTGGTGGTGGTCGGACGTGAACAAGGAGAGGGAGGGAGGAATTTAAAAAAATAATATGAAATGTGTGTGTATGAGTTGGTATTTATAGAGGTATAGTTTGATCACTTGCCACATTTAGTCCCTCCATCCTTCATAGTCCTCCAAATTTAGTACAAAGTTATTTTCTTTTGTTTTATAGTCGGCCAAAAAGCTCGGGTTACACCACATTCGTAAATATTTTTATTCTGACACCATAAATATTTATTTACAACATTTAATAAAATTTTAAATCACGTAAATCTCGATTCTTGACACGCTTTCTACAAAAAACATGAGGAAAAGCCATAAAATACAAAAGTAAAATAATCACGCTCTCGGAGCAAAATATAAAATTTTCTAACTTTTTCATATGCTAAAAAAACAAATAAAAACTCAATCACGGCTTGTAATTTCCCAATAAATAGAAATTTTCACCAAACCTTATATAGCATAAACGACTAAAATCAATTATGTAGTAAAATAATTATCATAGCTCGAGATAAACGTTGACCTGAAACTCGGGTTGGTGCTTGACCTTGGCTGCTTCTAATATCTTGGAAAATTTTTCTTCAGAGTGTATGGTATAGAGAATGTAATTTTTGCACACCAAAACTCCTTTGATCCTCCCGTATTTTATAGTGTCTGAAAACAGCATGGATACGCCGTATAGAGAGAGGTGAATACGGCGTATAGGGTTAATTTATTTATATTTCGCGATAAGATCAAATCAATCAAGATTAATTGCCATCAATCACATTAACTTTGTATCTTTGACTGATGACCAGCTGTGCATACGGCGTATAGGTGAAGAGTGATACGCCGGATCAGGAATTGATTATTACGCGTATTCTTGTGATGAGCCTGGCGCAGATACGCCGTATCTTCTTTGTTGATACGCGTATAGTAGCAGATAACATTTTCTTCAATGTCTTACGTTTTAGTTCAAGAATTGCTGCTATTACCTTCGATCTTCACAAGTTCCTCCCTAATTACTGCAATCATAAATTTTAAGCAATTGAGTACCAAATCTTGCAATAATTATATAAAAGTGGGTAAAATGTATGGAATAAATGATGGTAAAATGTGACATTATTTGATGATATTAGCAACCTAACAAAAGAAGGTGCAAAGCAGAAGAGTTTGAAGTTATTCAGTACTCGCTTGGACCCAATGAAGAATATATTGCTATAGGAAGTTATGAATATGATATTTGGGAAAAAAAAAGATAATATGTCCCAAAACTACCAATATATTTTTTAGAAAAAGACAAACGATGGAAGGGGACACGCACCAAATAATAAGAAGAAAGAGAAGCTGAAGACAAGTCTAACTTAAAGACTTTGCTGTAAACAAAAGTGCTTCCCGAGAGACAACCCGGATTGTTATTTAATTTTATCGAGTCTGTCTTCCCAGACATCAATACGGCGTATCCGCTCCATACCATATGGCGTATTGATTGTCTAGACGTTATCAGTCCTTTATTTTATTGCACTTTAAAAACATTATTGTCAGTTCTGGAATACGCGATTCATTAATTTTTGAATACGGCGTATCCACCAGACTGACTCGTATTTAGTTTGTTTAGTTTAGTTTAAATTAACCGTAGATGCCAAGATAGGAATGCATGTTTTTCCTATTTTACACAGGACCTCGTGAAAGAATATCGACGAATATTGGTGGAGAATTTACAAATCTGGAAGATCTTGAAGTGTTGGAGTCTTGAAACCTCAAGACGGCTGTTCAACACACAATCTTGCTCATAAACGCAAATTGGAGAATCTACCGAGCAAATATCAGGGGAGTTTCTCATTCTAATTCTTTTTAATTCTTGAATTTTTAATGTTTTATCTATACAACGAGGTCGTTGTATAATTCAAGTGGGGGGATGGGAATTAGAATGTTTACTTGTCCTATTTTTCATATTAAAATGATTAAAATGCTTAAATTATGCTCAATTTTTTTTTCAAGCATACTTTTGTGAAATTACTTGACACATAACCCGCACACAATAATCCTTGTTAGATATTGTGAGGATTTAGCCTATCTGTTTCTAAATGTTTACCCAAATTCCACAAAATATGAGTGTACCGGTGATGTAGTAGACTTTTGAACTTGGCTTGGTATATCACTCGAGACCACAATAATGAGTATTATGGATTTAATTGAAGTAACTTGTTTAAATTGGTAAATTTTTGGATTATACCCAAATCGCCTATCCATTTTATTTATTAACTAACTACACTGGTTAGTTAACCTCCAGTTTAAACCCTTTTCTACTCTGCCAATAGAGTGAAGATCCACTAAACAACCCGTAAGCCACATCCTATAGGTACACCAATTCCTTTGTTTCCGTTACAAGACCTTACACTTAACCTAACCTGTAATTAAGTTTAATTTATAGTTGCTAGTTGCTTAAAGTGTAAAGTTGTATTTTCACGGGAATCTGTGTCATTTTCTATCTTTAATGTGGTTGGAAATTTTCACATTGCAAATGCGAATGTATATTATAGTCAAAACTCATGTGATTTTACTACCATCACAATTATTGGTGAGTCCGAAGAACGAAGGAACTATCGAAAGAATTATCCGAAATTATTATGATTGTGAAGATGGTAAAACTACACCGAGTTTCGTATATAGTTAGATTGAAAAAAAATCGAAAAAATTAGGAAAAAAAATTGCAACAAAAAAAAAGAAAAAAAAGAAGAAAAGTTTAAAGATAATCGTTTCGCAAAGCAAGAACCGAAGGAATTACACGAAGGATCGATTATTCGTTGATACGCAACAAAAATCAACGATGTAGAGTATTGTACAAAGTGGAAGATATCGCCACTTACCTTGTAGAGTATGTAAAGTTTGGGTTGATTGGGAAGTTGACCGTTACGGGAACACCAACTTAGGTTGTTGTTTTTGAACTATAACAAGAAATTGTAAAATAGTCGCTTCTTTAACATGGTAAATGGTCCGAAAAAGTGTCTAGCACTTGTACTTTATCGTTAATCTATTTGTTTCTTGATTTTTTTATTTACCAACATTTACTTTTCATCTCACCAATGATTAGCTTGCTGGTTTTACGCAATGAGGACTATTCGAGCTGCTGTCTATTCCGTCGTTAAGGCAATGTAATGCAAGTCCTTAACTGCCTCGTTGGTTTAGCCTTTTGGAAAATTAAAGGTTCCTACCCTATATCATTATCATCCTAACCGTTTGTTAAATCGAATGAGGATGTGATCGAACACACCATGGCGTATTCCGTCATTACGTTGTTTCGGCCTGGGAGCGATGTATGGGGAGGAGGATTGTTTGCTTATGGCAGGTTGGGCTGTGCGCAGATGTTATTTTGAGGTATTTGGACTTGCTGGTTGATGGAAGGTATAGGGTATAGAGTATTAATAGAGAGAGTGTAAGCTAATCGTAAGCCTTTCAAAATACAAAAACCCATATTTACCTTTATAAACTTGTTACTCATTAGCTTTAGTGGCAGAGATGTGTATCCTTCCAGCTATGATAGAATCTCATCACGACATACAATTGAGCGAATTTATTATGTGTTACCACATAGATTATTTGAGTGATTTAAGAGTGTTTTTCATCATCCTAATTCGTGAGGTAGTTTGATTGGTACTTGTAATAATCAAATAAATGCTTTAACGGAAAATATCCCTTAGGGATCACATTTTTTAATAAACTTCTAAAGGCTACTTGAGGACAAGTAGGATTTTCAAGTGGGGGGATATTTGATGACATCAAATAACGTCTATTTTATAGCATCATTTATCCAGTTATTAACCCATTTGTATAGTTATTGCAAATAATTGTTACTTAATCGTTTATATTTTGAGATTGGCAGTAATTATGGATTCTTTGGTGAATATGAGCAGAAAGGCGTCGCATTCGATGAGCTTAATGGAAAGATATTTTGAAGATTATTATTCTGAAGACCAATACGCCGTATCCATCAAGGAAGATACGGCGTATCCGTGCCTGCACTCACCAAAGACCACAAAGGAATAAAGCTCAATACGCCGTATCCAGAGAAGACCAATACGCCGTATTGGAAATATGGAATGAATATAATATTCTAGAAGATATCAAGCGTGGTCCCTACTCCAAGAAATCCCCAATACGCCATATCCAATCCTTGGATACGCCGTATCGAACCGACTTCCAGACCTTATAAATAGAAAACTTAAAAATGAGTTTTAAGTGTGCTAAATCATATTCTCGATACCTAAACCATAAAAGTCGATTTTCAGAGGAGAAAAAGAGTAGAAGAGGTCGAGCAACGCTATTAATTCCATAGGAGACAACGTGTAATTCCATATACTTTAGTAATCGTTCAGTTTTTGGTATCATTCGTTAACTCGATTAGTTTACCTTGGCTAAAATAATTGATTTTGTATTTATCTGACGTTGAAGCTAATACCTTCGGTAATAAGCCATTATTAGAAATCTGATGTTTTTGGTATTGTTTTTCTCGATTTCTTGATTTATCGTTGAATGCTTGTTTATGTTTATCAATTTATACTTGTTTACGTGCTTTTGTATGCGACCTATCATTCAACTGATCCAGTTGATACACCCAAGTAAATATAAGACTGGGATAGCTCTCATATAGTAATTTATACATCTAGAATCATAGGATCACAAATATTGTCCTTCTAAATCTGTGTCTAGGATACGCTTCGGGCTTAACTAGTTAATTGGATATTGCCAATGGTTTATTGATCGTGTTGACTAGAAGGTAAACCTAGATAATTCAACAAATAACGTTCTGATTCCATTGGATAGTTGGACAAGTGGACTACTAGTGTATAAATCGCCATTAAGCGGTAAGTGGGTAAAGTCTCTATGAGCTAGGGTTTAACAAGATCACCATTGCTTTAATCCCTAAGATAGATTATAATCAGCAAATAAGGATGCTTTTATGGCGCATGCTTTAATTATGACAGAATTAATGTGTCTAGGTCTTAGGATGATGTAACTCCTAAGTCTTAAGAATGATATACCGCCTCGAGAGAAGAAATCATTGCACTGAATAAACAAACCAACTTTCTAATCGGAGTAATAATGGTTAATACAGTTTTCTTATATTTTGCTCGACCGCTCTTTTATCTTTTGTTTATTTACTTGCATGGGTTAAAGTACCTTGAATTGATTGTAGTCACCAACCAAACCGTGCCAGTCTTTCAGGCTGAAAACCCTCCTTTTTTCCCGTTAAATTTAAAATTAGGATTGACATAAGTTTATAGTAGAATAGAATTAACATAGATTAGATAACCAAGATTTTAATTAAATTGACAGATTTAACCTCGCTTCAAGTGTTCGACACCCTACTTACCACAAAACTACTACCGATTGGGTACACTGCCCGTTAAATTGTTGTTTCCGATTTAGTCGCAAATATAAATTAAAACTTGAATCTATAAAAAATACACCATACAACGACACATCAGTTACACTTCATGAATCCGGCAAAAGTGCATTCTCGAACAACAGGTGCGGTAACTTGACCCCTAGCTTGTTCAGATCCACTAGCATTATTCCCAGCATTCGCTTGTCTTGCCCGCTTAGCAGCGATAGCAGCATCGACACTTTCTTTGATCATTCGACGAACGGCAGCTTGATTCAAAGATGCAAACTTTGGAGGCATGATTCTGTTACGTCACACAGAAAACAACTTGATAAGCATTCATAACATGATATACTCATAACATGGTACAAAGACAAATCAATCACAACCACAGTCACACAACATCAAGTAGTAATCAAAAGATAGTCATTCATTATTCATCACAGAAGAGTTAGTACATAGTTGCATTGTGTCACAAAATGATATAAATCGTTACAACCATTAGCATCACTCTACTAACTGAGAATTAGATTAGCGAATTAAAACACTAAAGATACTACAATGAAACAAAACTACTAAGAGTCACGAGGGATCCCCGCGGCTCAGATGATGGACTCCTCCCTTCTTCAACTAAACATCGATAGCCTCATTCGGCCTTTCTTCAAACACAACTCCCCTACGAATCATCTCTTGGTAGAACTCATGAGCTTGAACTCTAGTCCAATAGAGATCTCTCTCGACTCGTTCTTTTTGCATACTAAGAAGTGTGTTGCTTGACCTTGCTCTTCATTACTTTCTAGTCAACTTCTTACACTCGTTCCTTTCTTCGGCATTACCCAAGCTTGTACTAACCAGATTCTCCATTGCAGCCGCTCCTTCTTCCACACTAGATCGCACTTCATTACCCAAATCCGCAATCAACTTACCGTAATACTTATCTTTTGCCTTCCCCTTCTCTTGACCAAATCATAGGCGCCATCCACATGACCACACACTCGTCTTGAAAGAGAAGCAATCCGACCAAAAAGAGAGTCAATGTCCCTCCTCATGAAACCAGGTAGTAATCTATCACCATCCTGTCAAAGGAAAGTGGCAATAGACGACTCACCTACCTCATGGACACTAGCAGGAACAGTCTCATCCTTGGGCTCAACCGTATGTCCTCAACCTCAATCACATCTTTAGGCTCTGACTCAGAAGTAGGTGGCGGTAGGTTAAGAGGATCCGCCTCTTCATAAGGAAATGTCAACTCTGGCTTATTCTCATCTTCTTTGTCATCTATATCCATATCTTCTTCTTCTTGAGGTTCTTCTTCTTCCTCAAATTCTTCCTCTTCTGGGTCCTCGTCTTCATCCACTAAGACAGGCTCAGGAATAACAAGAACATCATCTGGTTGATTCAGCTCAACTACAGGTAAATCATCCACATGATCGGGAGGAATTATGTTTGCTATGATAATCTAGAAAATATAATATAATACTTATTCAATAAGAATATATACCATTATACATGCTCCCCCTAGATCGTTGCTCTCCTTTGTTCTAAGTCGGGGATCCATGGGTCAAGAGCATCATCTTTGAGGTGTTCTTGGCTACATCTAGCAAAAAGCAAACACAAAACAGCACAAGCAACAAACATATACACATGTTCAGTCCAACATGGGTTAGCTCACCATTTGGAGACTAAAATATCAGTAAGTGCAAATATGACAATAAATATGCATTTATATCTAGCAAAATGCATTGTATTACATCATTCCATTAATGGATAGTTCATACATCCATATTTAAAGCACTATACTAGTACTTTGACATAAAAGCACTATTCTAGTGCCTTGATGTAACACCTCCATTTTTGGATTGCGCAGCGGAATTTGCAATTGGGTGTTACTAAATAGCACCATTCACCAAGATAATAGAAAACAACCCAAATAAGACGTTTTACAAACACGTGTTCCATTATTTAATTAGAGAAAATGCGTTTAGGTCCCCACAGGAATCGTAACCACAACCATTACAACATTTGAAAGACAATTGTTTCAAATTAAAGACATTGTTTTAAAACACATTAAGACATTGTTTTGAAAGACAAGGAACACATAAGTAGTCTTTCACCAAATCATCACATGCACGACACCTCCACGCCATCGTTACCTTCATCCTTGGTTACCTGGGATAAAACATGTTTAAAACGTCAACAAAATTGTTGAGTGAAATTCATAGAGTTTAAAACAATCAATAAGTAATAATCTTTGAACACATAATTAATTCTCAGGAAAACATTGCAATGAATACAATGTATAACATCACTTTTCTTTCACGCAATAAGCTCATGACACCGAACGTTAACAATACATATATCCTTTCATATGTCAATTTGCCCCAGAAAAAGGTATTATTGTCATACACCTACTACTTCTAAATACAAAACGTTCGTTTGACAGGGTGTTCACAAGGATTCATACCCCGGACGGGGTTGTCAAACCCAATAGATCTATTTAATGCATTAGCGTTCACCTCATACGGCGATTAACGGTTTGATGTTAATAAAATACACTAATAAAATATACGATATATTACCACAAGAGCAATTAAGAAAATTCCCTAAGGAAATTTCACTCTTAAAAGATAGATATATATAATATAATATATAATACGTATATTTAACCGGGAAGAATGATCACCCGGGTCGTTTCCCCAACGACTTGCGAAATTGAAAATGAAATAAGGGACTTCGACAATAGCTACTTATACGGAAACATTCTCATAATCGGGCCCAGCATACCATAAAATCATATGTGTTCGATTTATAAAACAAACATGATCCCCCTCGCGGGTTTATAAAATAATCAAATAATTTAAAATGCAAGGCTATGAACTCACCTTAAGCAAAAGATTCCAATTCAATCAAATCAACAAGTGCAAATAACTTCACGTCTCAACCGTGACCTATATCTCTACATTATATATAACAGGAGGCATTTGACCATTTTAATACTGAAGTTTGATACCTGTAAATATTATTATTGTGAATAATATTTGGGTTTCTCAAACCAAAAACCCTAATAGCAAAAACCCTAATAACACAACATGTGTCTATTCCCCAGCAAGTTTGTATGAAGATTCATCTTGTGTCGCATGCACAAGCGCTCAGATCATAAGAGAAGACATAGAGGTAATTTATAGAATTTTTATAACATCAATGACACTTGTGGGAGATTAACGACTTCTTTTTAGTGTTTTTAGCCTGTTACAATGAAGTAAACCCTAATGATAATGATGTACATGCTCACATACATTAATTGTGTCATGCTCTTCATTACGTTCATGCTATAAATTCCACACCTTACTAGATTGTTATTGAGGCAAACAAAATCTAATGCCTTTTTTTCAGGTCGTGTTTGTGTGCCTATCAATCCTCATGTTTGTAATGAGTTTGATCCTACCAATGTGCCTACTCTTTCCAAGGTAATGTTTTTAGAGAGCAAACTATTCATGGACCTACTTCACCTATCTGTATTATTGTAGTTCTGGTGTACAATGTATGTTTTATTGATATGTATAAATATAATTGGTTGCTCAGTCACCTGCTCAAGGTTGAAGTATATACAATTCTGATTTGCGTTTGTTATATGCTCATTAATGCTTATTAATCAATAGTTTATGTTTTGACAACAAGTTAATAGAACACTAAGCTGAGACCTACTAATAACTTTTTGGAATTGTTTTTACAACAAAGAAGTTAAGTACTGTAATCAATATGATTTTTCCTTTAAAACACATTATGATTTTTCTTATGGTCTTTTGCAGACCCGTGTTGCAAAAACTAAACGTGCTAGAGCCATCAACAGGGGTTGCAAGGTACGTACTTTGATAACTAATTCTATATATGTTACACCATTTAGTCATATCTTCATGATTATTACCATCATTGACACACCTCAGCTCCTATGGTATTCGTTGGTGTTGTGGCTTACGTCAATACACCATGTGGTCTTTGATCTTTAAACGCCGTCTGGACTTAAAATTTGAGTAAAGGCGTGATGAAGAGATTCTACAAGAACTGGTGCAAGTCCAATAACAAGGATTTTGCCAAATATTCCAAGAAGTTCAAAACCGATAAAGGAAAGAAAGACATCCAAGAAGTTTGAGTTATCCAACGAAAACTAAATCGTATCATGTTGTAAAACCATTCAAACAATGCTCAATTTGAAGAACTCAAACTTTGGCATGTAGGGTTCCAGTACACGTTTCCATTGTTCTTTCATTCAACTACTATACAATGCTCAATTTGAAGAACTATCCGCAGCTGATTTGATGTTGACATCAGCTTTAAGTACTGATTATCTACTCACTCTCCCTGTTTACGTTGATTGGAAAAAGGCGTTAAAGTCTAGAGCAATCATTTTTAGGTGATTTTATTTCTATGTTCATGCATTTTGTTTACTTAATGCTTATGCACTTTTCTTTATATTTTGGTCATTTGTGATTATATCTAACTAGATTTCAGGTTTGCATTCTGGATAATTTATTGCAGGTCTGTGTTGACACATATGTACATGTACGGAGTACTGACCTTTCATCATACAGTAAGGGATATGCAATGGAGAGGCAGAATGGTCTGTTAATAGGTGAATTACTCGATTACTTGCAGTCTAAAATTCCGCAAGCACTTTTTTCAGTATCTTTGAACCATTAGGAAAAATTGGCATGTTGTTTGTTGAGGTAATTGCTAACTAAAAGCCTATGTTCATCAATATTATGTTCTTTATCTGCTCACTATTCAATTTGGAATTTGCAGGCTTTGTTATCTAACCAAAAGCCCATCTATATATTAATGTTATGATCATGTATTTATGTTTAAATCTTCACAAATCAACTTATAATATTAAAACACACCTTACATAGCCTTTTGGGGAAAAACACACCTTGCATCAAACGTGTTGGACCGTAATTGTAAAAGTCTTGTTGGACAAGGTTCAAAGTACAGCAAATGAAAGCCAAGGGACTGAACTTGTTTGTTAGATAGTTAGTAACCGACTAGCGGTTAAGTTAGTTATGGTAGTTAGTTAGTTATTCGGTTATGTTAGTTAGAAAGTTAGTTATTGTCGGTTACAACCGAATAGACACAAGTCAAAGGGACACACCCTTTCGTACTCTATAAATAGGAGTCATATGTAAACGTTTAGAAGTGTGTCTCATGTTAACAATGTACCGTTATTATGTTGATAATATTAGAATCAATTCCTGTCAACTTTGTTAATATATCGATCCTAGAAACCATACATCAGACCTGTGAACAGTGCACGGAAGGTATGTGTCAGTTTCGTAAGGCCTAGCTCGGGTATTAGGAGATTCGTTTATTTGATTTTGCTCTACTATTTTTGTTGCACGTGAAAGATTAAAGGACACCAAGGATTGTTGGTTCAACAACAAATGGAACAAAGTTGTACACTTATTAGGATCGGTACAAGGAGATCAAGAGGCAGTCAAGGAATGCTATAAGGAGTACATAGGAATGGTGAAGATATACTATGAGGGAGCACAAAGATCGAAGTAGGGAAGGCCAGGAGAAGATGTGGTCGGGAATAGCAGTGGGACTGCTTGGATAAAGGAACCACAGGCTTTTGCAAAGATGAGTGTTGAAATAGAGGATACACTAGATGGAACTCCAAGGAAGAAAAGCAGGATTGCAAGAGATGATGTCAACAAGGAAAGCAACGAAAAACAGAAACAATTGGAAGGTTTGTTTCGGTGTAGGTTACCAACAATAAGCGACGCTTGGAGATTAGAAGCGTGAGACCAAGAAACTTCTTGTGGGTAACGGTCATTTGAAGACCGACACAAGAAAGGAAGAGAACGCGTAGAAAGGCGTGAAGATTCGAAGAACAAGACTTAAACAATTAGGGGGGAATTGTTGGACCGTAATTGTAAAAGTCTTGTTGGACAAGGTTCAAAGTACAGCAAACGAAAGCCAAGGGACTGAACTTGTTCGTTAGATAGTTAGTAACCGACTAGCGGTTAAGTTAGTTATGGTAGTTAGTTAGTTATTCGGTTATGTTAGTTAGAAAGGTAGTTATTGTCGATTACAACCGAATAGACACAAGTCAAAGGGACACACCCTTTCGTACTCTATAAATAGGAGTCATATGTAAACGTTTAGAAGTGTGTCTCATACAACAATGTAACAGATTATGTTGTTAGTAAATAATGAATCAATTCTTGTAAATCTTGTGCTTGTTGATTGTGCCAAGACCTGTGCGTGCAACGATTTTACAAAACGTACACTTTATGGCCAGTAATATTGATTTTGTTGTAATAGCCATTTGAAAGGAACATTGAGGGACAAGATGTGGAGGTATGGATAAAAAGGATGAAGCTTTGGTTCAAGGAGGTCACTCTTTTTAGAAAATCATACTTGTTTGATGAACTTGTGGCTGCAGATATGTTAGGGGTTGATGACCTTTCTGATAAAGACCTTCCCATATGGCTTGCTGCACAAAATATATTATATGCAGTAAAAACACCCTTTAAAAATTATTAATTTTTTTTGATTTGTTAGATTGAGCTGATTTTATATTGTTCTACTGATTTTTTTTATTTGTTATTTATGCAGTTATATATCTAATTTAATTGAATATGAGCTATCGCAAAGTTGAGTTAGTTGTGTATTATTATGGATGCTGAAGAAAATAGTAATAGGTTAGTAGGAGAAAATAATGAGGTGCTATTGGCTTGATGTGTGCGAGGATATCTTGTGTGACGATTTAATTATGAGTGACTTAGTTAGTTTAGGTTCTGATGTTGTCAAAGAAGATGGTAGTTTGGATCCTTGTTTCTTTGACGCCGTTCTTGATAATTACCCACGAATGTTACAATTGAAAATAATGTTTCTGATAAGATTTCTGAGAATAAGTTTTAGGATAATAATAATGGGTCGCATAAGGCTGGAGGATATGAAGATGGCCACGAAAAAGAAAGATATGGGAAACAGGCTCGGGCTGATGGTGTTTCGTCGTGTAGTAGGGATGTAAAGGAATGGCCTTTTAGGAAGAGGGCTCAAGAATATGAAGAGCACGATAGAAAAGATAGGGATAGGGAGAGAAGTTCAGTTAGGAGGAAAGACTAGTATATGGTAATAATGGTAGAAGGGGTAATAAGGATATGGAGTAGAGGGAAGGAAGGAGTTATTGGGAACGAGATCGGTTAGGAACGAATGATATTGTTTTCCGTCAAGGTCCTTGGGAAGATAATTGTGTTAAGGCTTCTGTTGAGAAAAATGTCAGTGGTGAACAAGGTGAGGTAAAAAAGGAGGAGGATTTGAAGAAAAGTGCGCCAAAGGAGCATGTGCATAAGTATCAGTTGTATGTTCTTAAACAAGCTATAAAAAACACTATAGCGTTTTTAGAGACAGGTGCAGGGAAGACTTATTGCTTTTCTTATTATTAAAAACATGTGTAATGATATGCTTAAACAAGGGAAGAAAATGCTGGTTGTATGTTTGGTTCCAAATGTGCCACTGGTTTATTAGGTAGTTTACGTTACTAAAAATGTAATGCCCTTTTTTTGTAAAGTTGCAGCCTGTATTCTAAATTATTTGTTTTCTCAATCATATGTGCAACAAGCAAAAGTTATTCGTGAGCAAACTGGGTATCAAGTAGGTCATTATTGTTGTGAGAAGGGCCAAGATTTTTAGGACGCTAGGAGATGGCACCGTGAATTCGAGAAGAAACATGTAGCTTTTCAGTTTTCAGAACACCCTTTATTATACATGCTGAACTTTTGCTTAGCGTGATTTTATTGAAGCATTGAACTTGAAATAAATGGTTATTGCTTCTATAATATAGTATTATCAGGTCTAATGCATTTAAAAATCATATTTGGTGATGATAACATAATACAAACTGCATAAAGGAGCATAGTATTATGTGCCATTTAGTTTAACGAGCGAAACATAGCAGACATATTAGCAATTCAAGCAACCGGTAGTAGGTTATGTTCTGTCATTTAGTCATTCCAGTCTATCTGTGCATATTTATGCGGGAAGCAACTCAATGCATTTGATTGGCAGGTTAAATCAATATTGCGGCTGCTAATGAATCAAATTACTTGGCTTAGATCACCATTCTAAGCATAATAAAAATGGATGCTATCAATTTACTTATTCTAGATGAGGGCCATCATGCTGTCAAAAATCACCCATACTCTTTGGTGATGTCCGAGTTTTGTCACACAACAAAGGAGAAAAGGCCTTTAGTTTTTGGGATGACCGCTTCTCCTATTAACTTAAAGGTTAATAGGCATTCTTCATGTTTGCCAGTTTATATATGTGCCATTTCTTTCATATTTTCCCACATTACTTGTGCCATCACTTTTATTGTAGGAGTCTCCCAAGCCAAGTTGGACTGTGCCATCAAGGATCCAGTAAGCTATAACACAAAACTAGGACTCTGTCTGTTTTGGCTACAATTAAAGATGCAAAAGAGCTTGAAAATTTGTTCGACACCTATAGAAAAACTCTAGTTAAGATTTAACTAGTATTAATTAATAATGAACTCCACCACCTTATCAAGAATTAAAAAGCTAAGGGCGCTACATAAGGTGGAGCACTTCCTTGTATGAGGATCTGGTTAGTGTTTTTGTATAACTGTTATATTTGTGTCATAGACATGTTTGTTAGACATGAGCACATGTTGGTTTAGTTTTATTTTACAGTGTTATAATTTGTAAATTTGATAGAGAATTAGTTGCAGATTATGTGATTGTTTGCTTTAAAAGAGATGTCATTTGTAATGCCTTTGGAGGTGTTTACTGCATGGCTTAGGGTTACATATATTTTTATAGTTTTTTTTCGCGTCATTTCTTGGTTGTTTATTTCGTCAACGTGTCTACCGCGGAGTGGTTCGAATTTAGGTTGTTGGAAGTTGTCTGAATCCCGTGGTGAGTGGTTTGAATCAAATTCATTTGGGCATGGTTGTGGTTTAGGTTAGTTGGGTATGTTGGTTTGGTTGTATTGTACTATATTTGTTGGCTCGCTGGGTTATTGTTTTTCGCAAGCGATTTGGGTCTTGATTAAGATTTGCTGGCCGTGTTAGAGTCATGTTTTTTAGTTTACGTGGAGGTCGTGTTTTGCTGTTTCGGTTCGGTTTCGGTATGATAATTGTAGAAGTGCAGCCTGGTGGTCACCTTTTTGTTTGGATAATGGTTGGTCTTATGTAAGACGTGGTTTATGGTTCAGTTTGTATTCCACGTTTTTGTTTAACGGTCTATGTTGTTTTGTTGTGATCGGGTGCCAATAGAGGATGTCATTTTGGCAAGTAGTTTGACGTTCGTTCTTGCTAAAGTTGTGTTTGGGTCGTTGGAGGGGGTCATTGTTTGGGGAGCATGGTTGGACATGTTTGTGCTTCATGTACGTGGTTTCATGGGTATGTCCGTGATTTTGAGTGATGATTGGTCGTGGTTTAGTTTCTGGTTACGTTCGGTATGGGGTTTTGAGGGGGGGGGGGGGGGGGATTCGGGTTTTGTTGAGGCCGTGAAAAAAATCTTGGTTTTTACCAAAAAGCAACAGGCCTGAGCCATATAGGTTTAGGGTTTTGCTGGCTGGGTTCGTTTTTGCCCACCTCCTTCTTTTTAAAAAAAAATACCAAAAACTTCCTTTTACGAAATATCCCCTATGAATAATGAATAGCAAATGTAATAAAAAAAGACGAAGAATACATACTAATATTGTGTTATGATATCTATCTTATGGTTAAACGTGTTATTATTTTGCAGAGTTGTGGATCCAAGTCTTGTAACGAATGCTCCAAGAAGAAACATGCAGATGAAACGAAAATTGAAGACCAGCGGAAAAATGAATAACATCCCAAGTCGTGTGAGTCATGCCATGAACATGTTAAATAGAAACCGAAGAAGTCGTGCAAGCCATGTAATTTTGAATCTTGTCGTCATAGAAAATAAGTGGAATGTTTAAACGAGGAATACAATTTTATTGCTTATCACGAGCCTCAACCGTATAAAGCGACTCTAGTTGATAAGAAGATATGTCGGGACATACATTGCAAAGATCACTATAAGAAACCGATCACCAAACCATCATTTATGGAGACTAATGTACCACCACATATCATAGGAGATTTAGAAAAGGAGGATGTTGGAGTCATATCTATTTTGATAAACAATCTCAATCGGCGGTAAAAATCTTCACTCTATACAAGTAGTATAATTTTATTTATGATGCTTAATAAGGAATGACTTATTTGTATTTTTTTATCAGTTAACTTCATAATTTGTTTATAAACTAACACTATAATTGTTCAGATCTCGGTGAAATATAGTGAAAATGCCCATTTATACAACTAAGACGAGTACATTAGGAATCAGTGTTTGCATTTGCTTATGAACATTTATCTTAACTTTTATTTCAAAAAGTGAAAATAAGAACATTAGAGATGTGTCTTTTTAAAGGGTTGTAGTTATTTTTTTGATTTATTTTACTTAAATGATTGTGTGCTACTTATGATTATTTCTTATGTGCTCCATTGCAGGACAAAGAATTCAATATCTTAAACGACATTTTACCGAACGGTTCATCGAAATGTTCACTGAACGTTCAGTTCGCTTACCAGCCCTACCGATCATCAAACCATCATCTATGACGAATGAACCACCGACATATCTTAGGCATTAGAAAAATAGGACGTTAGAGTCATATCTATTTTGATAAACAATCTCAATTGACGGTAAAAATCTTCACTCTATACAAGTAGTATAATTTTATTTATGATGCTTAATAATGAATGACTTATTTGTATTTTTTTTATCAGTTAACTTCATAATTTGTTTATAAACTAACACTATAATTGTGTTAGACGTCGTTGAAATATAGTGCAAATGGGCCCATTAGACAACTAAGACAAGTACAAGTTAGGATGTTGGTTAGTCATTTTGCTTATAGAACGTTTATGCTTAAATTTATTTCAAAAAGTGAAAAGTTCAGAACATAGAGATGTGTCTTTTTAAAGGGTTGTAGTTATTTTTTTGATTTATTTTACTTAAATGATTGTGTGCTACTTATGATTATTTCTTATGTGCTCCATTGCAGGACAAAGAATTCAATATCTTAAACGACACATATAATAAATGACAGTAAAACTAAACAAAAAAAATAAAAAAATACAACCAAATAGAAAAATACATAAATAAAATGCTTTAAAAAGCGAGGCTATGAACTCACCTTAAGCAAAAGAATCCAATTCAATCAAATCAACAAGTGCAAATAACTTCACGTCTCAACCGCAACCTATATAATACATATATAGCGGTACGTGACTAAAAGTAAAATAATTCATATAATGCATACTTGTATATATATATATATACCTACTACTATTACATATATACAATCATATACTACAATCTCCAAGTGCAATGCAAAATATTTTACTTCGACGCACCCACAAATGTACAACAATTACAATTGCGTTACGCTTCGTTTACCATAAAGTTTCTATTTTTAGAAAGTTATCGAAAGTAAGGATAATATAATCCGAACTTCATAATTCATCATTAATTAACTAACATTACAAACCCTTTGCTTATTATAAACCATATTCAAAAGTATACGCAAGTTTGACTTTCAAAAGTCAAACTTCGTAGTTGACGTTTTACACCAAAAATTACCAATCTTAATTCGGCCGTAAAACGTTCGTTATTAAGAGTTACGCGACGAGCCACCTAGCGAAACATAGCTAAAGGCGAACTCTATCAATTTTCATTATCAAAATTAACTTTCAAAAATTTCTCGACACGCTGCGAGGCGGTCAAACTTTCTGGTCAAACTTAGTCAACTCAAAACCCATTAAAATGATATTTTTGACTTAAACCAACTATCAAATCATGTTTAACTAGCCTATTTAAGTATACCAAAACCATCAAACTTCGATCAATAATCAAATATACTTTTACTAATTTCCGCACTTGAATCCTATAGTACATAACATATAACGCAATATCATCAAATTAATCACACTAGAATATAACTAGAATATTCACAAAGCTATAACAAAATTTCTTTTTGGCTCCCCTTGTTGGTTCGAAATCGGACGCAACCCCAAACAAACCAAAACTTTTTCAACAAAACCAACTTACTAGAACACTAATCTAACAACTATAAACACCCTCTTGAGATCAAAACTTCAAGAAATCAACCAAATTTATTACTTTCAAAATACTTATTGCATGTGGGATTTTCTTAGTGGGATGTGTAGGCCTTGATGAGAGGATTAAGAAAATGTATTCGGATTGTATTGCATGTCAGAAATTAGTCGGATTTGGGTGTGGGAGTGGGTGGCCGGTCGTGGGTTCCGTACGGGTGAACAAGAGGACAAAGGAGAAAAATTTTTTGTAAAGACTTGTAAAAGAAAAATATGGAAGTATTACATCCTTTTTATAGAGAATTAGTTTGGACACTTGACACTTTTAGTCCCTCCTTCCTTAAAGTCCTTCTATTTTTAGTACAACAAGGTTATTTGTTTCGTTATATAACCGACCAAAGGCTCGGGTCACCACATTCGTAAATATTTTTATTTCGTCCCACTAATTTAGTTTAAAACATTTAATAAAACGTTAAATCACATAAAACATGACCTTTAAACATGGTTTTTACAAAAACTCGGGGAAAAGCCATAAAATACAAAAATAAAATAATCACGCTCTCGGAGAGACAATATAAATTTTTCTAACTTTCTCGGACGCTAAAAACAAATAGAAACTCAATCATGGCTTATAATTACCCAATAAATGGAAATTTTCACCAAACCTTATATAGCATAAACGACTAAAATCAATTACGTAGTAAAATAATTATCATAGCTCGGGATAAACGTTGACCTAAAACTCGGGTTGTTACACTTGAACAAAAGATGAGATTCTACTTATTTAAACCCTCCTAGGTTCCTATTTTCGAGAAGTCATTTACTTTCTCATTTCCTTTGTCATTCCTTTTGACCTTCTCATCCTCCAATTTCCTATTCATCTTGGATATGATATCAAGAAGCATCTTTAGGCTATAATGAATAGACAAGAGCATCTCTCTTGACTCCATTCTTGCTTTCTTGAGGGCATTCATCATATGAGTTGTATTCATACAACAAATAGAGTACTCATCCGCATTCAACTTTGGGCTTAAGGGTCCTTGACCTTATCCTAAATCTCACTTTTCGCAAATCCTTTTAAGATGAATTCAAACATTATCCTTTCATCACCTTCATATCCCTTCATTGTTTCAAATTTCCTTTTCAACTTCTTTGAGCTTCTCCTATTTCTCCTTTATTCACGGATCCTTCTGAATTAGACATTTTCCTATAATTGATGTTGCATACTTTAAGATAGAAGAGTGTGTGATATGTATAAATTTGTTTTAAAAACCTTTGATTTTATGCTTTGAAAAACCTTTGTTTAAAAGAGGAATTTATAATAATCATTAAAAATAGGTTTTTGGAGATTACTTACTTGTTAAAAGTTCTTGAATTTTTCCTTTTTGTTCTTGATGTTTTAATGGTGTTTTTCATAAAATGAGAAGTAGAAGGTACTATATAGGATTTTTAAAAGGAGATGATTTGTTTGTTTAGTGGTTAATAACCAAAACTTTGCATGGATATCCAAATTTAAGTACAAAGTACCATTTTGAGTATATGTGCAAGATTAGTTAATTATTTAAAGTACACTCTTTTATCACATCTTGTCCTTTCTTTTTTTCTTCTTCTTCTTCTTCTTCTTCTTCTTGCAACGTCAAACCCAATCCTAGTCTAAGGTAACTAAATTGATCCTTTTTCAATAGTTTTGTTAAAATATTTGCAACATTTTCTCCTAAAGGGATTTTATCTATAGTGATATGCTTTTTGGCTATGCTGTTTTTCATAAAGTGATGTCTTATCTCTATGTGCTTTATTCTAGGGTAATAAATAGGACTTGATGTTACATTGATCGCACATATATTATCACATAGTATTGGAACCTCATTAATCGTGATGTTATAATTCACAAACACTTGCTTCATCTATAACGCTTGTTAACAAGCCCTTTCGGTCGCCACATAATCGAATTTAGTTATGGAGTTAGCACGTGATGTTTGTTTCTTTGAAAACCATGATGTTAAGTAAGATCTCACAAATGTGAAAATTCTACTTGTGCTTTTTCTATTAACTACATCACCCGCATGATCCGAATTGGCATATACCAATACATTTACCCTCGTATCCTTAGGATACTAAAGACCTATGTGTTTTGTTCGCTTAATATACCTAAATATTCTTTTAACCGCTTCTAAATGAGATACCTTAGGATCTTCCTGAAATCTAGTGCAAAGGCAAACACTAAACATTATATCTGGCCTACTAGCGGTGAGATAAAGCAAACTACCTATCATTCCTCTATACTTAGTGCTATCTATGGATTCACTATCTTTGTCTAAAGTAAGGACTCTTTTCCTGACATTAGAATTTTGGTAACTTTGGAATTTTTCAAACCAAATTTCTTAAGCATTTCTCCAATGTATTTTGATTGATTAAAGAATATTCCATTATTCATTTGCTTAATTTGGAATCCTAAGAAAAAGCTAAGCTCGCCCATCATGATCATCTAAAATTCATCATGCATCAATTTAGAAAATTCATTGCAAAGCGATTGACAAGTAGACCCAAAGATAATATCATCAATGTAAATTTGAATGATTATGAGATGTGAGACCTTTATTTTAGTGAATAAGGTGTTGTCTACTATTCCCATATTATATTTGTTATTTATGAGGAAAGATTGTAATCTATCGTACCCAGCTTTAGGAGCTTGTTTAAGTCCATACAATGCCTTTTTAAGCTTATAAACGTGATTTGGTTTCTGAAAATCAACAAAGCCAGGAGGTTGCGCAACCTACACTTCCTCGTCGATGACTCCATTTAGAAAAAAACTTTTCACATCCATTTGAAAAAGTTTGAATATATAACAACATGCATATGCAAGTAAGATTCTAATTGACTCTAATCTAGCAACTGGGCATAGGTTTCATTGTAATCAATTCCTTCTTGTTGATTATATCCTTGTGCTACTAATCTAGCCTTATTCCAACACACCACTCCGTTTTTGTCTAACTTATTCCTAAATACTCATTTGGTTCCTATTATGGTGTGACCTACCAGACAAGAAACAAGATCCTAAACACCGTTACGTATGAATTGATCAAGTTCCTCTTGCATAGCCATTGTCCAACTTTCGTCCTTAATGGCTTCCTTAATGTTCTTTAGTTCTATAGTTGAAACAAATGCAAAGAAGTTACTTCTATCTTGGGCATGTAACCTAAGAGTTCTTTTATCTAATTCTCCTATCACTTGATCTATGGGATGATCTCTAATTTCTCTAATGTTTTCTACCCTAGGTATGTCTTCCTTTAAATCATAATTTGAATTTTGGGTTTTATCATGATTCTGAATGGCTTGTTCTTCAATCATGTCATCATCTACCAAAGGTGATGTCCTAGATTTGGGTAGGCTTTCATCAAATGTGACATCAAGTGATTCCTCAATTTTTAAAGTCTCTTTATTTAGTACTATGTATACCTTAGATGTTTGTGAGTATCCTAAAAATATGTCGTTGTAGAAAATGAGTCATTTAAAGTAGGGTTTTCTAATGATTTAGATATGGTGCATTTGCATCCAAAAACTCTAAAGTATTCTAGGGAAGGCTTCCTACCTCTAAGTATCTCATATGGTGTCTTATTAATGGTTTTCCTAATCAAGACCCTATTAAGTATGTATGCAGCGGTTTCTACGGCATGACACCAAAATCTTTGTGGGATAAATTGTTCATTTAACATTGTACGACTCATTTCTTGCAAAGTTTGGTTCTTACTTTCAACAACCCTATTAGATTGAGGAGTGCGAGGTGCCGAGAAGTTGTGAGAAATTCCATGTTTGTCACAAAAGACTCCAAATTGAAATTCATTATCAAACTCTCTACCATGATCCGTTTGGATTGAGACAATCGAATGACCAAGTAGGTTTTGTAGACTTTTATCTAATGCCTTAAATTTATAAAAAGCTTCATTTTTTGTTTTTAGAAATAATGTCCATGTATATATTGAGTAATCGTCTACTATTACCAAAGTATAAAAATTACCCCCGTAGCTTTGAATAGATAAAGGACCAAACAAATCTGATAAATGCCTTGTTCCTCTTTGGCTTTGGATAATTACTAATGAGGTGATTCTTGTTACCGCAGTTATAACACCTGCATTCACGTCTTGAGCTCTCACCACCTTTAGTCTTTTCTTTGAATATGTCAAACTTGTCATGTTTCTTGACGCCTTTTCGAAATAGTTTTCCAAAGTTTTTAGCCATTAGGTTGATTTCTTCGTCTTTGTCACTTTCTTCTTGACATGTACTATTACTACTAGTTTGACCCCTAGTAATATTAGCTTTGAGAGTTATTGGCATAGCCTTTTCTTTGATGGGTTTAGAAGCAACACCATCACCTCATAATATTGTTTCATAAACTTTGAGGTTGCCAATAAGCCCATCAAAAGGAAGGGTAGCCAAGTCGTTGGCTTCTTTAATGGCTGTCAACTTGGCTCTCCATTGTAATGGAAGAGCGCGAAGAAACTTTCTCACATGATTTTTGCTAGAGTAGTCCGGATATAGAGATTTAAGACTAGTTAAAATAGCATTGAATTGTGTGAATCCGCTATTAATAGTTTCTTCATTAGAGACTGAGAACTTCTCGTATTCTTGAGTGAGAAGATCAATCTTGCAATTCTTGACTTGTGAATTGCCTTGGTGAGTGATGATCAGTGTATGCCAAACCTCCTTGGCGGTTTTACACATGAATACTCGCTCATACTCTTTATGCGGTAAGGCGTTGTAAAGGGTCATCTTGGCTTCATTGTTCTTGCCAAGCTTCTTCTTTTGATGATCTTCAAGAAGTTCATATGGCGTTTCCTTCATTAGCTTTGTCTATGAGTCTTCAACTTCATAGTAGAAATCGTCGTTTTGAATGACTTGACACAAGTCAATGTCTTTGGACTTTACGTAAGTCTCAAAGTGGGCTTTTCAAAAGCAAAACCCATTTGGTTCTAGCAAAGGTGGTCTTTGCATATAACACCCCTTGACAAAGTTCTCTTGAGCCATGGATCTTTACTTAACTTTTTCAAAAATCAGAGTTAGGATTTTGAATTTTTTAAAAGAAGTTTTCAACTTAAAACAACTTCCCATGAAGGTTTTAGCGCTTAAAAACTTGAGTAAACTGCTATGATACCAATTGTAGAACCGTAGAGGGAGGTGAATACAGTTTTGTTGACTTTTTCAAAGTTTATATAACTTTAAGTCTCAAAAAAACCGAGTGGTATGATGATCTACTTAGCAAAGAGACGATAAGTAGATGGAGATAGAGAGAGAGACACCACGACAAATACTAGTACGGGAAGGAGGTTTAGTCCTTCCGTACGTCCAATTGCGAATCCACGACTCTAATACTATACTAGTATAATCCTTATGGTGGACTACAAACCGTATTACAATTTAACTCCACCGGCTTTCAAGAAAGACCGGCGCTCACAAAGAAGAGTTACTACCTATGGTATTTCACCCTCGGAATCCACCCCTAAGAACCCGTGATTCAACTTAACCTATAACTCTAAAAGCCTTCCCCTTAGAAGCTTTCCAAGACCCCAACAAGATCCCAATGATCTAGGCTTGATCCTACGGATACAAGACTTCCCTTACAACTTGATTGAATAAAAAGATAGATGGTTGAACCAAGTCCTAACCTAATCTAGAGACCCAATCCAAAAAGAAAGGGTATAAGAAAGAAGACGCTCGATAAAACACATAAGTATCGATTAGGTACTTATGTGGCTCTCTTACGAAGATGTGTGTTCTTCAATGGATGATAGAAGAGAAGATTGAGAACACAAAGGGGTTAGACTTACAGGATTAGAGGAGAGAAAATAGAGGAAAGAATGTTTGCAAGAGGTAAGGAATACAAAGGCCAGTAGGAGGTATTTATAGGCCAAGAACCAAAAATGGGATAAATGTTTTTGCGTGTGGAGCACTGGCCATGTGTCAGCGCGTGGCCAGCGCGCTAGAGACCCGAAACCATTTTTCAGGTTTTTGGCTTTTAATTACCCACTTTTGTTAAACCCCTAATTGTACTTCACGCTATGACCTTTCAATCATTTTTATACTCAAGGTCAACCAACTCAAATAGTCATTTGATTAAAGCGTTTTTAAAGTGTTTAAAAGACTTTTGTTTATCCAATGTCAAAAGAGAGAAAAGAAATATTGGACAAGGGTAGTTTGGGTATTCCTCAAAGTGTAACTAGCTTAGTTGAGATCAAACTAAAGGTTTGAAATTGCTAGTTAGAGTACAAGATAATATAAAAAAAAATAAATAAATATACATAAAAAAAAAAAAAAAAAAAAAACAATAAAGAAAAAATTAAAAAAAATAAAATAAAAAAAAAAAAAAAAAAATAAAAAAAAAAAAAAAAAAAAAAAAATTAGAAGTATTAAAAGCATTTTGCTTGTCCGATAAAGTAAAGAGAGAAAATAATTATCGAAAGGGGTATTTTAGGTATTCCTTAAAGTGTAACTAGCCTAGTTGGGATCCAACTAAAGAGTAAAATGGGCTAGGTAGGTACACAGAGGATTATTCTTGGAATTTACTATTGCTTGAGAGAGAATAGAGGGAAAGATTTGAAATTTGAATTTCAAATTGAATTTGCCACATATTGGATAAGGATGAATGAGTTGTATATGAGTTATATATGAGTTGTCATGATGTTACATGATGTAATAGAAGGGAGACTCTTGATCTTTGTTTGAAATGCAGGGTGAAGATGTAAAGATGTGAAGAGGACATATAATTAATTGTAGAAAGAGAGGTGTGTTTGTTGTGTGAGTGAGAAGTGTATGTTTGTGAGAGAAAATGTGTTTGTTTGAGATGAGAGTTCAATCCAATGGTTGAGAAGAGAATGAGGTATATTGGATTGATGAGGTGGCTTGATCAAGGGTAGAAATGAAAGTATGTTTGTTGTGTTTGTTTGAAAACAATCCAAGGGTGGAGAAAAGAGTGTGGGAACTTGGATTGATGAAATGACTTGATCAAGGGTGAGGATGAAGAAGTATTTGTGTGAAATTTAAATATTGTGAAGAAGAAGGTGAATAATGAATGAAGTGGTGGAGAATGTTTTGAAAAGATATGCATGATATTTTGCTTGGAATGTGGGGAACATAAGGTACAACAAGTACAAAGATAGTACATTGCGTAAGAGAATGTGAGTTGGCATTTTTTTAGGATTATTTGGTGAAGGCTTATGTGAGGAAAACTTTAGACTTGAAGGTTTGAAAATGAAGATGAAGATAATGATGAAATCAAAAGATTGATTTGGGTTAATAATCACATTGCCAATAAGAGAGAAAAGAGTGGGCAAATGTGATTATGAGATTGTTTAGGAAAAAGATGTTTAAGGTGTGTGAAGAAGGATGAACTTACTTGTTGGGTAAGAAGGTAAGCAAGTGATTAGGAAGAGTAGGTTGTAGGATTGTGTAGAAGAAGTGTGGACTTGTACATTTGAGAAATACATGTGAGTTTGTAAAAACATTTATGGGTAATGATGTGAGAAATGTCAAAGTATGATTAACTTTCAAATGCCACAAACTCAATTAGTCATTTAGACTTTCATCCATGATAATCAACAATGGATTTCATCACTAATCATCTTGATGCAAACAAGCTAAGTGCTTTGCATCTCTTTGTGACGATAGAAATGATAGCATGAATTTATGCGTTATCGTGTTATTATAAGTGTTTGTGATGGCAGAAATGAATGATTTAGTCATTTCATTTCGTATATGATAATGATTTTTGGAATGTTAGTGCATTTGAGCATTAGTACATTTGAGTATTAGAGCGTTCGAGAATTTATCGTATTTGAGTGTGAATCGTTAATCTCGGGTTGAGATTATCTAGTATATTAAGGTTTTATAATTTAATTAGGTTGTAATAAATAAATATAGCTTAGGAAAAATTCAATAAGTAGTGTAAGTGTTTTTATTTTAAGTTTAGTGTATTTATTTATTAAGGGTTTTAAGTAAATATGTAATAAATATAGTTTTTATAAAAAAAATATATAAATAACACACACACACACACACACACACACACACACACACACACACACACACACACACACACACACACACACACACACATATATATATATATATATATATATATATATAAATTTCGAAATTTATAAGAAAAAAAATTATTAATTAAAAAGGGGGTTTTGTTTGGATCGACTTATACAAAAAAGAAAGGGGACAAAAGCTCAATCCTACTAGAAGTCCAACTAATGTTTTTATAAAAGAAATTTAATCAGTATTTTTTCTCTTTGTTTTCTCTATGTGTCGACCTATCCCCAAAGCCCTTAGCCCTTAGTATTGAGTTTTCAAGCTTATCAAGAAATTAAGGTTGATTTTTGTTAAAATTAAGTTAGTTTTAATTTTTATACTCCTAATCACACAAATGTTTTTAATCATTGTTTTAATCCCCATTATGCGCTCACAGCACTTACCTTCCCCCAATTGATGGATTAGGGTTTTGCAAAAAAGTTATGTAACTTTTAATTTTATGTTAGGATCATCCAAAAATCATTTTAGGGATAATAATTAGGGTTTTTGGTGAGTTAATTTGGGTTAATTATGCTAAATTCGGAATAGAAATCTAGGCAGAATTTTAGGTCATCTTGCGAGAGCCATAACTCGGTCATACGGATAGCTTTTATTGATTTTCTTGAGCCTAAAATTTTAATACAGGAATAATAACTTCCAATTCATTGGTTTCATGAAATTAAAAGTTAGTGAAAGTCCTAGGTCAAAATAATGTTACAAGTTTCGTTGTGAAATCTGAAGTTTTTGGGAGGCAGATTGAGTTGTATTTGTGAGGTCAAAAACATATCAAACGTTCTTTTTAATTAATGGAATTTCTATGTATGCAGTTCATGATATGTATGATTTAATAGGAATTTTGGTAGCAATTTTCCTTAAGTGTTTAAATGGGTTTCTCAAGCTAAACGTTTTGAAGGATCGAATCAGGTCAAGGTCTGGACACTTTGTGATGATGATTTTGATAAATGTTTAGACTCAATGTTATTTTTTTCTAAAAATCTCAGTAGTATTAACCCATTGGGAAGGTTAGGAATGCAATAGGAAGTACCAGTTTGGTGACTTAGTATTTTATTTGTGGTCATGAAATGACTACAAAATTCTGCTTAAAAGCTGAAAATTGGAATAAAAGGATTAAGAGTATTTTGGTTATAAATAAGGTTGAAAGTGTTTGTAAAATGTTTTTAAAGAATTGGTATAGACATAGTAGTCATCAATTGATGGTTACATCGACTTGAGGCATTTATCCTAATCGCGTGTAACATTTGTATTTTATTTGTGTGTAGTCTGATTTGCAAAGGAAGGATTTGTGAAGTGCTGTGGCATCAGTTGATTTTATTGAGTAGTCCTCTTTTTACATTGTTTTTTTAAATTAGGATGGATAGTGATGCAATTGGGTTTGAAATGTTTTAATTGTTGTGATTATGTTGGTATAATAGTAATTGATGCAATCGGACATTTATGTGGCCTTTTATATGGACATGTGCTAAATGTTGTGGTGTGTGTTGGACTGGAGGGTAATGTTCCTACCAATTACTGTTGTGGTTCCAATTGGAGGGTATTCTTACCCAATTTCTGTGTGGTTCCATTTGGAGGGTATTCTTACCTAATTTCTATGTGGTTTCAATTGGAGGGTATTCTTACCCAATTTCTCAAGTGTGGTAGGTCCAAATTGGAGGGTATTCTTACACCAATTTATGTGTGGGTTCCAATTGGAGGGTAGTCTTACCCATTACTGTGTGATATTTTGGTGTGGCTTGGATCGTGGGGCACATTCCGTCCTGATTGTGGTTGTTTTGCTAGTATGCATGTTAGCCAGTATATAATATGACTAGCTTAATGTCATGCTATTTAGTTTTTAATCATAGTAATTGGTTTAAAGTTTGAATTGTGTGTCGTAAACCTATGAATCTCACTAACCTTTGTGTTGACATTTTTAAGCATCATTTTCAGGTGAGCATCATGAAGGTCATAGGAATGAGAGAAGTGGCTTGAGAGACCATAGGCTGCATGCGGAGTTTAATCTCCTAGTTTATTTCTCGTTTGATTGAATAATGAATGTTTGATGGTTTGAACTGCTTAGATTTGTTTTGGATGTATTGCATGTCTTGGTATTGATGTGAACCCCATTTACTTCAATACAAGACGCCGAATATCTTTTATGTTTGTTTGGGTATTTTCATGACACTTCGTGTCCCTTATGTTCTGTTTAGTTCATATACTTTTCTCTATTGTAACACCATTGTGTTGTGATGATATCCTTTCTCGTTAAGCCTCGTGTTTCCGCCTTGGCGGGGTGTGACAGATTGGTATCAAAGCCTTTGGTTATAGAGAAGTAGGTGGTTGAGCCTAGACTATAAACTAGGAGTCCTTCATGTAGATGCATTTTAGGGCTTAAGTGTTTAGTATTATAACTATTAGGTTTTGCCCTAATTACATAGCTTATATTATCTTATTTTGTCTAACTTTTATTTAGCTATTTTATTTACTATTATCTAATATGGTATATATTACTTCCTTACTATTTATAGCTATGTCTCCCCTTATCCGTAAGAAGTTGTTCAGAATCTGAACTCTTCGGAGTGTGTGTGTTGTAGTCCGCGAAGTGTTGCATGACTTAACGCTTAAATATCCAAAAGAGGAGCCAATTGAGAAGGAGCATCTTATGGAACTAAAGGGGATAAGGTAGTTGATCGCTTGTCGAATGCTCGTAGTAGGCCTAGACACGCGGAGTCGAGTGACTCTTGCGAAGGCAAAGTCAAACCCAAGCGAGGCCCAGCATAAGTTTATTCCTTCTTTTACCTCGTCACGTCGCTATTGATTATTTCTTTTAGATATTTCGTATTTTGGATTGAGTATAAGGATTTGTCAATAATAGTATAGTAAGTATAAGGATTAGTCAATAATAGTATAGTAAGTATTCCGCGAGAATTCTAGAAGATTACTTTTGACCAAAGCAATCCCTAAAAACCTCTCGGGTCGTTTGTCCTCGGCGAAGTGCGAATTAAAAATCGAGGTTAAGTCCGTGATCGCGTGATTTGAATGGTTTCAAAGATTTTGATTTGGTTTCTATATCTACTAATGAAAACGCAATAAAAACATGTAAAGGCTTAACAAAAAAAAAATAAAAAAAAAAAAAAAAAAAACAATGACAATTAAAGCATTAAAGAAATTAAGCACGTAAATGTAAACGGGAATAAATAAAACGCGACTAATTAAGCAAGTATATCAAATTTAAGCCCTACAAACGCAAATTTAATTTTAATAAAACCTAAATGACTAAAAATAATTTTCAGAAAAAGAATTTTATTTTTTTGGTTTTTATTTTATTTAATATGAGTTAAAAACGAATTTAATCTAGAAAATTAATTAAAAATACTAAACTTATTTATAAAAATCTGGAAAAATGAAGAAAAATACCTAAGACTGCTAAGAATCTATTAAAAATGAAAGCTAGAAAATAAGCTTAACGAATAAGCAGGAAATAAGCAAAAATGACTTAATAAGCTAAAACTAAAAAGAAGGTTAAAAGAATAAAAGGAAGGGAGTAGAACAGAAAAGACCTAAGGGCACGTTTGGTTAAGAGTGGTGTGTTAAATGCATTGAGTGTATAAAGGGGAGGTCACAGGTTCGACCCCTGTGACCTCTTCTTTTTATGAAACTTTTTTTTTTCTTTTTAAAAAGCTAAACAACATGTAAATAAGCAAATTTACTAAAGGGACCTTTTATTGAAACTTAATAATAAGCTCAGAAAAAGAAAATGAAAGATGACAGTTTTAGCTTAAAAAGTCTAATGTCTTTTAAGCTAAAACTGTTTTGGTTTTCATGACACAATAAGCTACTAGCAATGCAAATAAGCTGAAAACACCATTATCCCTAAACCTAATAAGCATACAGGACTTAAAATAGGCAAACACATTAAGCTAAAGAGCACTAAAAAGCTAAAGGACAACAGACACTAAAAGACAGTTTCCATAAGACTTTTAACTGATTTTAAGCTAACATTTAGGACAATTAAGCACTAGTAAAAAGCTAAAAACCAAAAACATATAAAGTCTAACACTTAAAGAACTAAAATAAGAAGAAATTAAGGAAAATGACTAAGAGAATAAGCTAGAAAAGCTTATTGCAGAACAGACAGCAACCACTACTTGAACTAGGACTGAAAGAGCTATTTTAAGCTTATTTTTAAGACTCTATAAGCACTTTGAAAAGCAGCAACCTAAGAACAAATGGAGACAATACACAAATAAGCTAAATAAAGCTGGAAATAACAAATTTCATAAAAAATTAGGCCTGCAAACCAACTGCAAGCATGGACATGAAAATCAGATTTAGAAAAGCTAAATTTTCTCCTTAACAAAGATTAAGACCTAATAAGCTAGGAAAATAAGCTAGGAACCTAAAACAAATGAAGAGACAAGCTAACCTAAACTAGACAA
Organism: Tanacetum coccineum; assembly: GCA_026074375.1. Taxonomy (NCBI): domain Eukaryota; kingdom Viridiplantae; phylum Streptophyta; class Magnoliopsida; order Asterales; family Asteraceae; genus Tanacetum; species Tanacetum coccineum. Next base: position 2,437 of record BQNB010006114.1, on the reverse strand, counting down.
AGCATTAAAAGCAAAATCAGAAGTCTAAATAAGCCAATAAGCTTGAATAAGCAGTTATGTCAAACACCTCTTTAGGAAATGAAAATTTCATTTTAAGCTAACATATATTATTTAAATCCTCAAATGATGAAAACAAATTAAGCACTATGGTTAGTAAGACTAAATAAGCAAAAATTATAAACTAATAAGCTCTAGAAATAAGCTAACACCTACAGCAGTACTAACTGCTTATGACAGCAGTACTCATTACTATGAAAGCAGCATTAACTAATTAAGAAAGAGATTTTTGCAAAATCTTAAGCTAAAGACATATTAAGCTACCCTAAAACAGATTAAGCATGAAATGAGAAGCAATAAGCAAATAAGCAGTAACATAAGCAATAAAATACTTTAAGCTATAAAATGAAGAAAAGTAAAAGTACCTCAATCCCTTGCTCAAAACAGGGATTTAAATGCTCAAGTGAGCTTAAGTCTACAAGCTCCAGCTTATTAAATAAGCTGGTAATAAACCCATAAGCTCTTCCATTGCTAGCTTATCATCCAAATTGAGCTAAAAACCACACACCTTAACCAATTCCTTTTGTAACTGAATAACCAAACTCAAACAAGCTCAGGTAAGCTTATTTGAGCTGTAAAGCTTAATTGAGACAAATGCAGCTTATAAGAGAGCTTATTGAGCTTATTTAACCATAATTCAAAATTTTGCATAAATGAAAAGATTAATTCAAAACAGATTTAACCTAAAGAAAACTTTTATTAATAATCATAAAATCATTACAATACTATGAAAAAGAAAAATTACAAATAAGCACTATAATAAGCTACTAAATTAAATTAAGCTACTCCTACCCTAGATGCCTTTAGCTGTGTGATTTGCCCTGCTATTTATAGCTGCTGTGAGAAGGTTCCAGAACCATGAGACGCTCCTCAATCTTCAATCCTCACCCTTAAATCCAAACCGCCTCAAAACCAATTGATCTAAGCCCTTGATTGACTGCCACGTTAATTCAACCAATGAGTGTGCACGGGATCGCCAGCGTGGCCCCTTTATGTCAGACGTGTCAGCTTCTAGAAGGATACGAGCATGTGTGTAAGGAGTGGGATGAAAGGCTTTTACCCTGTGCGTTGTCTTCGGTGAAAAGGAGGGAAAGGAAATGTGAAAAAGATGTACAGTGACTCCATTTGACCCGTGTATAAACTCATTTGACTTGGACTCATAGAAAATGGGTTGGGCTTTGTTTATGGTTTTGGGCCACATGTTTTATAAATAAAGGTTTTGGGCCTTAAGTGAAACATGGGCTTTTATATTTAGTTTTTAGGACTAGTAGGCTGACCCGGCCCATTAAGTGGGCCCGGGTTGGTCCGTTAAAGATGGGAACGCCTCCGGCTTCGGTTTTTCACACTCTTTCCGTTCTCGTGCTCGTTTTTGTCCGGTTTGCATATGTTTTGTCCTTTTTCTTATATCCGTTACCTGCACATACACAAACACAAAAACAAACATATATATGCATTTTTCATTATGTTTTTGGTCATTTGGGGTCGTTTTTCATGGTAAAAAGTATGTGTAAAATAGCACATACCAAATTCCCCCATACTAAGGTATTGCCGTGTCCTCACGCAATATTATAAATAACACTTTAGAAAACTAAGAATCTTAATCCCCCTTGATTAATTACCTCGAAAAGTAGCTAAGTATTTATCTTAAGGGATTAAAGAAACATTAGCTCTAAAAAGCACCATTTTTCCATTTTCAACATTTTTCCATTTTTTTATGCTTTTTCATAACTTTCCATACTTCAACACTTCATAATATTATTCTTTGATAATACTTAGGATCATGGAACAAGCAAAATAAATTCATCGTCCCCAACTTTTACTTTTCCATACTAAGCTTAAAAACAAGATCATTATCAAATATAAGTCATGATACTAACACTACTCATAAATACTAATTGTGTATTTCTTTTCCTCCCTTATTCCTAATTTTGTATCTCAAGTTTTTGTCATATACCCGAAGGCTCTTTAAGACTTATTTTGATATTTATTAAATCCGAAAATAAAGCGGGACAGTTAAAGATAAAAATTAGCTTCTATCCCTATCCTTGAAAACCAATAAGGTCTACATCGGTGTGACCGAAATTTGGCTTTTATTAGGCTACTTAACTTAACTTATGTCATATACCCTAAGGCTCTTTAAGACATAAATCAAGTGAGATTTAATTTGCACCATATATCCTAAGTCTCTTTAAGGTGCAAACAAATCATTTATTAAACATGATTCAACCATTCACGCCATATACCCTTAGGCTCTTTATGGCATGAACAATTTAATCACTTACGCCATATACCCTAAGGCTCTTTAAGGCATAAGTAATCTCATGATTAACTCCACTTACACCATATACCCGAAGGCTCTTTAAGGTGTAAGTAAAGCAAT